>CABFVX010000727.1:189788-201522 GCA_902151425.1 Timema shepardi | reverse complement strand
CCCCCCCAAACACAGTATACCGAGATAAATTTGATAAAAATAATACATTTATTGCATAACCAAGCGAATTTAATTGTTTTAAAATAATATGCAATCAAATATTAAAGTTCATCTATATTTGACTAAGTTCATTTTTTGATTATCTTAATACATTTATCTACTCATCCATTATACCTAAATTCACAAAATGAAAACGTAGCAGTTGGGACTTCAAATCTTTCTACAATATTAGAACTTCGCGTGCTAATATGCAGAGATACCAGCGCTTATAGAGTATTCAGTCAGACCCGTAATTATTATACCTTTAGTGGGGGCTGGGGCTATCGATTATAGCATGGCTTTCGAGTGAAGCGCTTCAAGCGGCGAGTGATGCAAGCGAAGATTCTTTAACTGCATCCTAAATACCAAACATTCATTTGCATAATATCTTACTGCTGTTCTATTCTTACTCCGAAGTTTATTGTAAAAGAGGTCATATGTAACAGCTATTTTTTCCTAAGAGAAAACGCTGATAAAAGAATTAAATTCCAGAAAATGAAAAAAAAGTAATAAAAATAAAACGTTTTATTTTCTAGCAAACTTTTCTCTTAGAATTCTTGAACGTCTGAGAGTTTTGACGTAGTGATCATAAACGCTAACAAATAGGGGCGAGAAGTATTATACACTTTTATACTGTGGAAAAGTTTATCTATGACCATTTCCCCCCACCTCCTCCGCCTTTTCTTTCGTTTTGTCAGTTGTAGAGAAAGTTAACAAAATCTGTATTTGACAACGTATTTCAATTCCACGCCAAAAGAATGAATTGTGACTTGTATGTAAGTCTTTGTGCAGAAAATGTTTATATATATTTGGTAAAAAGAAAATTATGTATATTTACCATGTTCGCTCTATATATTTTGTGGACAATGGGGAAATAACTTTCTCCTTGTTTTCATATTTTAATCAAATTTATGAAAATATATTTATTTTTGTCTACTTTTTTTTGATAATTTTGTTGTTAATTACCTCCATAGGATCCACCATGAAGTGTTTTTTACAATAAAAAATAGTTGAAATTAATATTCGCTTAGCATTGAGAAAAAAATTGTAGAATAGTAATTCATGTTATACTAATTATTGCTATTTCATTTTGTATATATTTGAGGGATTTTTTTTAAACTATTATACTACTAGTGTGTATACAAAGCCAAACATGTTTGAGTTTTATTTCCTTGGTCTGAATATNCCCCCCCCCCCGAATAGAAAAACAATCTGATTAGGAGTTTATTACATTGAAAGGAGGCAGATATGATGGATTGGGCTGTCGGCAATAATAGGCCTCAAACATGTAACCCAACATGCTGGAATACATGAATTTCATCTTCCTTCTACACCTCTTACCCCCTTATCACAATCCCTCACGTCAAACAAAGTTTTCTGGTCTCAAAAAGCTCGCAGGAAAAGAAAGTGCGCTGTAACTCGAAGTGGCAGTTTCCGTCACGCCTGATTGCTCGATCAATTACTCCCAAGACTCGTTTAACAACCCGTGTCAACGGCATGCCCCACATTGATTGGTTAGTTCCTCCGGCTTAACGGACCAATCGTAGACACCCTTCATGCTTTAAGCTCAAGTTATCTTTTCTTCTCAGTCATGGTTCTCCTATAATGTATTCCACGAAACATTGTTTATGAGTAAAATCATCATCGATGGGAGATACCAATTTGGAGAATGAATTCCATTCGACGCGGACGTGGTTTTGGATCTCGTTTATTATCAACATTTAACCTTACGATATAACAAATTTGGGCGTTCAATTTTTTTCAAAAAAGATAAAATATACTCAGTGTCTTCTCCACGTTCACTTGATATCTAAAACCGAACCAAGGCTCAACCTAAGAAAAGCTAGCTACTACGGAAATCTTTTGTAGGGTTCTTAAATTTTATAGCAGACGCATTTTGCGGTAGTCTTTGGCAACGAAGATACAGCTACCGTTGCTTTCTTCGTGATGGAGAAAGGGACCGTATCGGTCCATGAAACGAACTATAAAACAAACGCAAGATAAAAAAAAGTCGAGTTTTAGTTTGAGTGGAAAAGGATGGATGTGTAAGAAGAGAAGATAGTCAACATAAGTAATGGTGTTCTTCGTAGATTGGTTAAGGATACGCACACTTTTGATAGACAAGACATTTTTCTCGGTTTTGTTGGGTTTTTTTATTTGATGTTCTTACAATGTTGACTGATATGTTATAAATATGGTTCTGCAATACGAGAGTAAGTTTATGATACACGTGTGTACAGAAGTTAGTAATCTTCTAAAAGCATTTTAGGGTTATTAAGTGGCAATATACCTCTCTATTGGTAAATCTTGGCAACTTAGCCAATACATTGTAATTACTATAAAAGTTTTCTTCGGTATTTATTATTTGTCTCTATCATTTTATTCTTCGCTAAGGTCGCTGAGGATGAAACTCTATTTACGTTCGTTACAAAAACATTAAATCACCATTAAAATACAATATTTGACCGTGTAACCTAAATTGATGGAATACACAATCGAGTATATTATAAAATAGGTCAACTCTGCTACCTTTCGGGGGGCATGGAGTCTATATAAGCTTTGGGTCATTGGACTTTAAGCTTTTCCCAATATTCTTCTTTTTAGACTTGGGTTTGAACCGTGGGCTGTCCAGAGATGTAATATTTAAATGGTTGTGAAAGCGAGATTTATAATACGATTTATTTCAGTTCAGCATTAGACTGGGTCCAGGTACTGACGACTAATTTTGATACGCAATTGTAAAAATAAAAATTACAATCAAAACTAACTAAAATACGATTTATAAATACTAGTTGGGATATTTTGCGCCGTCTTTAAATGATTCAAAACCAACTTACTTTAATTCTTTAAAGATTAAAATTGTATTTAGATAGTATTACCATTTCAAAATAATTTTATTTTTTTCAATTTTGTGGCTTTTTAACTTTTCATATCACGAGAAAGTATTGTGATCGTGAAAAAAGTTAATCTCTAGATTATGAAGAATCTTTACGTTTTGTGTAAAGTGGATTTTAAAATTATGCCTGTCTGTCTGTTTGTTTGTCTGTCAGTAAGTCCCTGGCCATGGATCCGAAACAGTTTGATGAACTTGGTTGAAAATTTTTTTATTTTGATTCTATAGGGACATATCACAAAATAGTTTTTTTTTTACTCTAGCCCTTCAATTACGGGTAGTTTATAGATGATCCCAAATTGTTTGAGTAAGTTTATTACGATTTTGTTTAAAATTCATATCTAGGTTTTGTTTTACATACCCAAAGCACTGTATGTTTGGTTTTTGGACAAGAACTCTTTGAAGGTTATTTTATTGACGGGAAAGCTCAAACACGTTTACCTTTATATATAAATATGATAGATAAATAGGAGTGTACAAGTTCGTAAGCCTGAATCTCATACTTAAAGTCAGACTTCAATCACTAACAGGCACATTGTAGTTTGGTTTTTTGATTAACTTTTTTACCTACTTTGGTGACCGCATTGTCTAAGACGTCACTCACGCAATAGACTAGACTGCCAATAACAGGGAGACTAGGGTTATAATCCTTATCCGGTGTACTGAGGTTGGTTTTCCTAAATGATTTTCCACTCTCCCTCCACTCAAATTTGGGTAAGGTTCTTATGAATTCGACCTTTCTCATCCCTAAAAGCTTAGCGTAATTCGTAGATAATCGTATAATCCTAACAGGCATGATGACTTAGCGCTAAAAAAAAATTCTGGCCGTCTATCTACACTCATATTATAAAGAGAAAAGATTTGATTATTTTTTTGTCTGTAATGGATAAACTCAAAAACTACTGGACATATTTTAAAAATTCTTTCACCAATATAAAGTTACATTATCAGCGAGTAACATAGGCTATATTTTATTTTGAAAATTTGATTTATTCCACATAAAAATGTCAATAGTCACTCAAATTTTATGGTAGAATCTATGATGATTCTTCAATATGTGTGTTGAAAATAATAATTCGGGGGGAGGGGGGTCTAGCCTAGGATAAAAGCATATCTACACTTAACTGGTAGGCATAAGTAAGATAGAACTTAGAAGAAGTGTAATAATAGCGCTTAGTTGAGAACAAGATTTAAAGCAAAACCTAGCTCACTAGATAGGATTCCAAAACCAGCCTCGCACTCACTTGCGAAACATATACCACTTAACTGGTCTGACACCATTTGCCACGAGCCCACCTATTCAAGTATAAGAAAAATTTTGTTTTCCAATCTATGGTTAAAGCCAAAGGGTTGTACATTTCCTCAAAACTAAACCACCTCATTTAATGCCCATGAATTATTTAACGTATTGAGAATAGTTGCCGATAGCCCAAACGGCTTATAAAGAACGTGTTACAAAAAAGTTTTATTTTAGATTATATAAATCAAGATTCCTCAAATGTCAATTAATTCTTTCTAATAAGAGTATTTTAATTAATTATCATTAATACAATGTAGGATTTTGAGAAAGAAAACTTCTACAAAGAGAAGACACAATTATTTTGGTAAAGAACCCACCCGATATTTCCAGAAATAATAACTGAAGAAATCGGGTTTCAAAAGTATTGAGACAAATTACATTTTTCACATATTGAACGAAATAAATACACCATATATGACTGTATCACAGCTCATCTGATTGGCCGAACTCTTTTGAGTGGCGCTTTCTAGTGTCAAAACCTTTTTTTTTCCCTACCCGTGTTCCTTTGTGATAACGAGTTCGTCAAGGGTATTTCATCTGTTAGAAGCGGCCCGGAATATCGCTAAGTAATTAAGTGAATGAGTTGGAAACTCTGAAGAAGGGACTATTAGACAAGAAGTAACAATTATTCCAGCATGGACCCCGGTACTCTTAATAAAAACACGTTTCCAAACTAGCACCATGAATACAAAAGTTTTTAAGAGCACAACAGGAATAATAATAAAAAGAAGAACTGTGAAGAGAGTTAACTCGGAAGGGAAAAGTTTCGGTGATGTGAAAAACTACGGAAGTTCTTAAAGTAGTTTATATGTGATGCAACTAATTTGAGAGGTTTAGTTAAACTTTGAAGGAGTGCTAACTTTTGAATTAAATGGTGAAAACAAGGATATAGCTCATTCGCACCAATTTACTGTAATTTCACAAATTAAGTAGTATTGGGAGTTTTTAAATTGCAAAAGGCATTTGTAGTAATTAAAAAATACATAAATATATAGTCAGCAAAGATTTATTTTTGTATTTAGGTGAATATAGTGATAGTTAACATTTATAAATTTGTGTAAATGGTTTAATGTAATTTAAGACTAATTCATTTATGCCTTTTTTTAGCACTGTGTCTTAGAAGACAATCGGGTTGTATGTATACTTACTAGTTACTCGAACATGTTATAAATAAGTACATTTATTCTGAACAATGTGTATCCGCATTTGCGTGGGAGGAGAGGGGAGACCCATTTTGGAAAAAAACCACTCGTCATTTATTTACCGGTTGATAAAACTTTATATATTAAATATTTATTAACAAAAATGCCCCTTAAATTAACCTATACAATTATTATGGTATCATTCAGTCAGTAAGTTGTTAATATCTCACCTTGTTTCAAGGAATGAAAAACTCAGGCTATACAACACAGTCATTTTACTTGAAACCTTACCTTAGATAACGAAAAAAAGTTTAGGGCTTTAAAAAAAAGGTGTTTAGAAAGCTGTTTTGACTAAAAAGGTATAATTATACTGGGGAGTGGAGGATGTTACTCATGACGAGTTTCATACTTTGTATTCATCACAAGACAGTGTAAGGATAATCAAGTTTCATAAATTTCGGTGAGCAGGACATGCAGTGCTAATGGGAAATTCTAGAACTTTCGTCAGGGTATTGACTGTCAAACTCCATGGAAAGATACCATTGGAAATATCTAGACAAAGATGGAAGGAAAACATTAAAATAGACCTGATAGAGATAACGTGTAATGAGGTGGACTGGATAGAACTAGCTCAAGATAGGGATAAGTGGCGTACTTGTTCAAATGCGGCAATCTACATTTGAGTTCCTAAAGCCAAAGTATAGGTAGTTAATATTTCTATAAAGTTTTATTTATTTTAAAATAAATTACACATAGATTTTTAGATGAATATTAAAAAATATAATTTATCTGTTATATTGTGAACGTGAGTAAAGACTCTTGGTCATCAAATAATAAAATTGAAACGAGCTTGAAACCATAAAACACACAGAACCTGGAATCCATTAAAAAAAATGGAATGCATAGAAACATTAAGAAACTATATATTTCAAGACTTTAATTTAGAATATTTAATAAATATTTAGTATGTTGTTATTCTAAGTCAAGTCAAGCCATGAACAAAAGAGAAAACACATTTCTGATTAAAGACTACGTTGACCAAAAAGGTATTTTTTCCAAAATTAACAATTCAAACTAAAATTTTAATGAAGTTTTTTTTATATCAAAGTGAAGATTTATAAAATTGATCAAAATATATTATTTTTGAAAAAAGTTATGATTCTAATATTATTTAAACTATATACTAGCTCTGAAAAACCAATATCGAGCTTTTCCTAAATATTTTTAAAATTAATGTTCTAAGATTTCTTTGTTTTATATTATAGATAAACATACATTTACAAAGAGAATTTTGATCTGTAACAAAGTGAGACAAGGAAAACTTGTTTATTATTATTATTATTAAAAATTGAGTTAAATGTATAACTAAACAAATGGTATTTGACAACTAATTTATACCAATTCTTAGTGTTGTACAATATAATAGCTTGCAATATAGGTCACACGGTATAAGGCATCTGACTCAATATAATTGAATACTGGTGACTGGAATGTCACAGTTCATATCTCGCCTGGGTGCACTGGGTGAGGTTTTCCATAAACGGTATATCTAGAGATGCGAGAAGGAAAATGTTCTCTTAATTTTTCCCGAAAAATTTCTGTTTTGGTAAAGTTCCAATTATTTTTATTATTATTATTATTATTATTATTATTATTATTGTGGTAGTGGTAGTTGTAGTAGTAGTAGTTTAATTATTATTATTTTTAATAGTAGTAGTAGTAATAGTAAAGAAACTAATTAATTTGAGCATTAGAAGACCCATTATATTAATTAATACTTCAATATTTGTATCTTCAATAATTTAACTAAAATATTTTTAAGGTTGATCCAAATATTTTCTAATAACAATTGTTCCCACCCCCTTCTCCTCTGGTCTCTCTCTATCTACCTCCCCCCCCCCTCTGTGCTTCTTAACTCTTCCCTCCCTCCTTATCAAACCACACGTCCCTTAAGACCTTAACACACTATTTGATGTATATGTAATAGTTTCTAAGTGCCATATCTACAATTCAACCCCTCCCCCATAGGCTAATTATGCGGGAAACTTAACGATTTAGAATTTAATGAAAAATGTATCCAAATGTGTCATACTCACCCCCCCACGCTGATGAGATTTTTTTTAATCAATAGACCATCTTAAACTTTTAAATTAGATTTTAGTTTTAATAGATTTTATGTTAAAATCAATAGCTACAAAACAACATAAAAGTCATGAAGTGTTTGTGTTTCACTTTTATGTAGACTTTCCAAGTTGCGCACTAAACATTAAAACCTGTAGGTCCACGTTTAAGATGAGCTCAGTGAACAAGTCCAAAACATTATGTAAACAGTTATTTAGTTATTCTTATTATCTCATCAATTTAAAAAATTAAAAATAGATTTAATTAGTCCTGGTGTTCTTAGCACATTTCTGATATTCACAAAGAACAATTTAGTTAGCTCATATATTAATAGTTCTATAAACAATAGTTGTCGCTGGTTTTATTAAAATAAATGGTACTCTCCACCGCAGTCTTTCTCTCTATTTAATCTTAAATAAAATACATTTACTAAAAAAAACCACCTCATAAATAAATAATATACAGTGTTGCAGAAACACTATACAAAAGAGTACACATTAAATAATATACAATGTTACAGAAACATTGATAGAATATATCGGTCCATTAAAGAGTTTAACACTCAATTACATATATCATAGTGTTTTATAAAAAAAAAAACTGTTGCATTAAAGCTCAGAAATGAAATTTTAAAAAATTATGGTATTCTTATTTTTTATGTTACTAGAACAATACAAACATCAATACAAACATAAGTTATTTTGTATATCAAGTAGTTGCGAAGATATTATCAACTTTGTAAACTTCCACATCTTTAAAGTAACCTTAAATTCATTTTTAAGGGGGAACGAGATTTGCCATGTGATTTGTGATGTTAAGCAATGCCTGGACACAAAATTTAATCAAAATCAAAAAAGCAGATTTTGAGAGGATAGATTTTTCCCTTGTTTACCCTCAGTTAACTACCTTTAATTTTACGGTTAGATATCTGCATTAGGGAAAATTTCAACCGGTAAAACTAAGTCCTCCCATAAAAAAAAAGGGGGTAAAATTGTGCCCTCCTATCAATAATCACACCATTAGGTGGGAAAAGTGCGCCCCGCCCACTGTTTTACACACTTACAAAACAAGTACGCCCAAGAACCTAACAAAGTGCTTGAAGAGTCTAACCTAGATTCAAAAAATTAAGTAAAAGGTCATCAGTAATTAGTTTGGTAACCTCACTTTTCACGTTCACATCAAATGCTTGCGGATTCATCCTAATCTTTAGTTCATTGAAAAACCTAACCTAACCTAACCAACAGGCAAAGAGACAAGTGCGATGAATCGATGTAATTTGACCTCCTCAGGACCTCATTATGTGCGATGAGTCGATTTGAAATCCCCACCCTCCTAAACAAAAGGGTGCGATGAACCAATCTACGCCGGTGAAAATGGTAAGGTCGTGAGGAAAGTGAGAAAAGTGCGCCCACATGACCTTGTTTAAAACTATTTATGCGAGACAGACAAGGTCATGTGGGTGCGCTTTTCCCAATTATTAATGTGATGATTCATGTGAGGGCACAGTTTTCTCTTTTTTCTGGGAAGGTGTAGTTTTCCCGGGCGAAATTTTCCCGACATCGGGTATCTAATTTCCAGAATTCTTCGAGAAACCTTATGAAAATCCTAATTACCAAGTCTTAGCTCGATCGGTAAAATTTGTTTCAGCTCTAATTTGAGGTAAAGACAGACAGACAGACATACGAACAGATGTACAGAAAAACAACTTTTATGGTTTCAGGTCATAAAACGTCGACATTTATCAAAATCTCGAGCTCGATTTTTTTGACAATTATAATAGACCCTAGGTATTTCTCTTTTGGAGGGGTCGATAGAAAGTAAAAATATTAAGTACTTCATGCAAAAAATCATGTAAAATATTGTCTATTTTTTATATTTGGATTTAAAGTCTTCTTAAAACACATACATAAGTCGTTTAGACTAGGTTTAAATAATGACCCTGACTAATTTCATTCAAATTGGCCGACGAATTTGGCCTTAATAGCGTATAAAACAGATAGACAAAATTATTCCAAACGGTATAGCTATGAGTTTACTTTTATTCCTATCAGTCAATTAATATTTAATCTCAAAATATAATTTTGACACTCTTCTAAGTTTATATCCCGAAATAAATCACTCCTCTCTGTGATATACTGTGATATCCCCCCAAGAATCATATATTGTATGTGAATAACACATTCTATTGTAAATATAACCTATGAGTAACATCTCTTTTTTTTATAAACTTCAGCCAGCGACCTCTTAGTAGTGACACATGAGCTTCGTGGGGATGACGTTAACTACGACATCTGGCGGATATCATGCAAACTACAAGTATTTTCAGTCAAGGGCGCCTCCGTATAAATTGCATTTTATTGTCTCTGCTCTGTCTTCTCGATATATTCCAGCACAGTTTTACGATAAAGTCTGTCTATTACCTACCAGGACTCATTTTGAAACGTGTATTTGAAAATGTTTTTCAAGAATGTGCTTAGGAAACTATAAAAACCGTTTTATCTTTTTTTATAGATATAAGATGTATACCAAGGAAAGTACTACTAAAGTACGTTCCCGAATCTTTATTATTTTTCAACAACGTTTTATTACATGTCACGTATGTTACATGCCCGATTTAAAAAAATCACGTGTTAGCACCCATTATGGCTATACGCTTATACTAATTAAGTTGGTTAAATAAGGATTAAGTATATGTTAAGGTGACACTTTAGAGGAAACGTACCCAAATTTGGCTGAAAGGATAGTGGGGAACTATTTTTTGAAACACTTCAGTAAACCTAATCGGGATTCGAACCCCTATCTCTCCATCACCGGAAATCTGCTCAGACACTATCGTGACATTTTAGGCCATGTGGTCATTGAAGGCCTACCCTTATTTGTCTTGGCTTCATTTCTTTTACCTGTTCGGGCTATACGCTTGTGCCCAAATTACGTTAATGGGTAAGAATTATGTATGGTTGAATTTAGAGGAAGTGAACCCACATTTGCGTGAAGATAGAGTGGGAACGATTTTAGGAAAGCCACCCTCAGTAGGCCCGACTGAGATCGAACCACGATCCCACAGTCATCGGCAATCTGGTATATTGAGAGGGATGCCATGAGGCCATTGAAACAGGTCTTATTTAATTTAATTAATATTAAAAATAAATTTAATATAGAATTTAGAGAAAATGTAATCATATTTGAAAGGAAGGATGATTATAAAAATATTTTTCAAAAATACCTATTCCCAGTGTACATTGCCGGAATTAGAACTCCGAACTCCCCTTCACTGGAACACCATATTAAGGCCCGTTCTCACGGTTCGTGTCTGGACGGATTCGGCTCGTAGATAGCATTATCACAAGTCGTGGGACCGATATATGCGCGTTGGCTTGGTACGGCTCTGGCGTTCCCGTGAACTGTCGGTAAATGCTTGAAACATCAAAGGCCTGTGGTTAGTCTAATGACGAGCCGGTAGTCCACTGTATGCCGTGCCCGGATCGTGCCACATCCACAGACACGAGTAGAGCAAACCACGCGTCGTGGGAATGGTTAAGCTCGTAAATCTACGCACCACAGGCTAGCGGATCTACAAACCACGAGCCGTTCGTGACTTTCCATACAACAGGTCATGGGAACAAGGCTTAGTCTAGTATGACGTATGGTTCATGAGCTCAACTAAGCGGCTGTGCGGTTAATCGGTGTGTGAAATGTGTGAATCAGTGTATGTGCGGTCTAATGTTTCAGTTTTGCAAAAGATTGGATTAAATAATGGGGATGTTTATGTTAGAATATCGTCCAGGTATCGTTGGAGAATCAATGAATATCAACGCTGAAGTTGCCATTCATTGTAATTGTGGCACTGCCCGTATGTAGGGGGCCACATTTCAACTAATTTAAAGTAGTTGAAAAACTACAACTGAACATTGCAAGGTCATGATCATCAGCACGGGACGAATCCTTGATATATCAGTGGTAGATTATAGGCGTGTTATTTCAAAGGTGCCAAAATCGATTCCAGTGAAAAGGTGTTATTTTTCAACTAATTTAAATTAACAACTTTAGTCGTTTTCACATTCTCTCTCCATGCTAACGCGTGTGCAATCTCTTGGACTTTCCTCGTCACCGTTTGCTTAGTAATTAAGCTGTTTTATATATATACTTTTAATTTCTAGCTATTTTACAGGTAGAGAAAGTATTGTGATCGTAAAAAAAATCAAACTCGAGATTTTGATGAACCTCGACGTTTCATGACCC
>CABFVX010000727.1:155732-189743 GCA_902151425.1 Timema shepardi | reverse complement strand
GAATCCGAAAAAGTGTTGTTGAATTTCCTTCTGTCTTTACCTCCGACTAGAGCCTTAACCACTTTACCGATCGGGCTAGAACCTGATATCTAGGGTATTTCTGGATTAGGATGTCTAAACCTAAAATTAAGGGTAGTTTACTGAAGGAAAAAGAGAGAAAAATACGATTTTCTTAAAATCGGCTCTAACTATTTCATTTATAAACATTTATAAGTACTCTAAACAAAATGGCTACTCTCATTACTTCGGCAAAATGAATTTAATGGCTCCGGTTTGAAGTGTAAATTATCACTTTTTTTTTATATCTCCGAAAATATTTGAGATATGAAATTACTTATCATTTCAAATATGCAGATCGATTTATATTACAAATATTTTATTCGAAACATATTTGTATAAAACCGATAACTCTCAAGCTATACGCAAATATATATATAAGCCTTTCTAGCACTAAAGGTAAATTATTGCGACAGGAAATTTTTTTTAAACTGAAATGTTGGTGGATATCGACGTCTTATGACCCCCCCCCCCCCCCTGAATCCTAAAAAGTTGTATTTTCACAATGCTGTCTCTGGGTGTCTTTTAAACCCCAAAATTAAGAGTAATTTAGTAAAATTCAAAAAGAGAAAAAAATCGATTTTCTCAAGATCGGCTCTAACGATTTTGATTAAAATTCGTATATAGGCATTGATTAAGATTATAAATAAACTGGTTATTTTTATTTAACCATAAAAATGAATTTAAGGTACTTTATAGGAGCGAAAATCTCCGTATCTCCGAAACTATTTAAGATACTAAATAACTTATCATTGGAAAATTGTAGTATTATTAAAAAAATAAAATTTATATGAAATATGTTTTTATAAATACAAAAGTTTCTGAGATATTGCAAATATATTAATACAACTTTGTGAGCTTTAGTTGTAAAGAGATACTACTACCTCTGTTTTAACGCAATAATTCTCTAAGCCATAGAGTAAGAAATGAGTAAGTCTCTCAAAAAGTGTATGTTATCTTTCGTTCAACCTCTTAGTAGAAATGTTTGTAAAACAATTATCTATCTCTATCATTTTAGATTTAATAGTCAATGTTTACCTATTTTATTGGTCAATATTTATAAATGAGTAATGTAATAGTAATGCAATAACTATAAGATGTGCAACACCCTAATAAAATGTCGAAAATTATACCTGAAGTCAACATTTTAATACAAAGTATTAACACTTTAGGATCCAATATCAATATTTTTACTTTCTCGCTACCTTGCAATTATGTGATTGTCAAAAAATTTGAACTCGAGATTTTTATGAATGTTGACGTCTCTAACCCTAAAAAGTGGTTTTTGCAACTCCATCTATCTGTGTGTCTGTCGAACCATAAAATCAATAGCAGTTCACTAGAGGATGAAAAGAGAGACATTCTATATCCTAAAAATCAGCTATAACGATTCTATTTCTCTCATTTTAGACTCAATGGTCAATATTTATCTATTTTATTGGTCGAAATTTAATAGCTATGCGATAACCATCATATGTTCATCCCCTAGTAAAATGACAAAAATTTTAACCGGAAGTCAAACTTTTAATACGAAATATTGACCCTCGCTGATCCAAAATCGATATTTTTTACTGGTCCAAATATACAAATGAAGATGTTACTTCTTTAAAAGATAAAATTATGAAATTTAAAACTATAAATAAAAGAATGTTTTACTTATATCTAGCAAAATTTTTTCTCGGGTTTGCTATTGTATATTATATTACGAATTTTGAGTAAATATATCAATTTCTAAACAATAGAGCGATAAATTTGGTGCGGAGTTCGGTACAATTTTTTTAAAAGCTTATGAACTATTTACTAGAACTAACACACGAAAATAAATCGTCAATGTAAAATTAAAGCAATATTAAGATTTGTTATAAATTTAATTATAAAATAAAAAAAAACAAATTCATAAAAGTTTTAAAATTAACTCTCGAGAGAGATCTGCAATATATGAGACAAATATAATGACTTTTCACTTTTAAAATATGCAGGCTTAACAAGTATTTAGGTGGTCTTATAAAAACTAATAACTATTTTAGTTAACTAGTTTGGTTAAATATCTTGTTTTTATAACATTTCAACTAACTTATGCTGAGCTTAGTTCAAATCTTAACTGTATTGATATCAAATCTTAACTGTATTAATATTTATCTATAGTCTAAATTTCAAAGTTCGTGGAAAAATTAACCAAACTTACGAATATATTCTTTTCCTACAACTTTTATGTTAGCTAAAAAAGTACTCGTTTATGATCAAAGTAGCCTAATCTCCTATAAAAAGTACCATAATATACTGAAAACATGGCTCAAAATCTGTACGAATAACTTATTAAGGATATAACGGGAGTATTTAGTAATACGTAGTACTAAAAAATAAATAAATATCTTATCTGAGGTAGTGTTAGATTATCCCGATACCTTTGTTAAATAGGTGGAGTGTCCCAAGTTCGATTCCCGGCATGGCCGCAAATTTATAATTTATGAAAATGTGGGTTTCCCTTGTCTTATTAATAAATTGACGGCTGGGCACCGGTTATTGTGCCTGTCCTAGTCTTAAGATAGATTATAAGCCATATGAAGCTACGACAGGCCTAGACAGCTGGTAGTTAGAAATATTTGGCTTGGATAAAAAACTGACCCAGGGCACAGGCTGAAAACACTGTAAAGTAAAGTAAATGGAGCGTTTAGGTGGAATGAAGTGAGTTAACGATATAAAACTCTCACTTCTAGAAAAAACAGATTAACAGCGACTTTTGATGTTAGTTTAAACAGCCGTGTCTTCTAAGTAAAACAAATCAGACAAACCACTTCTGTGGTTACGTTGTCTAAGACACTACTATTGCAATATAATTGACACACTATTACAGGGAGATAAAGGTTCGATTTCCAGTCTGGTGTATTATGTTGGTCTTTCCTCGATTTTTTTCCCCTATACCTCCAGGAAAGTGCGGGCACACATCTTACAAATTCAAACGTACTTATTTCTAACAGATTAGTGTAATTAGTACATTATATTAGGGTGTCCCGAACGGGTTGTAAGATTCGGTGCTAAAAAAATGAACTAAAATGAAAATCATTTAAACTAAATGGAATTTAAGCTCCGCATGTGTTGTCCTAAAGTTATCAAAGCTTTAGTTAAAAATTAAATTGTTAATTTAAGTTTACTAGTTTCAATATTTATATACATAATTATTTATTGAAACAAAAATACACTGAATTTTTTTTACTAAATAAAAATATTATAATCCTTTTGATATGCCGATATCTAATACATCATGGATGTATTTTATAATAATTTGTATAAGAAATATAGTATTTCTCTTAAATGAAATTACAAATATCATTCATATTAATATTACAAGAGAGATCAAAAATCAATAGTAAATAGTAAAAAAACTTTTTTACACTTCACATATTCGGTTGGAAACCTAATTTTCCCTACTTAATTTAGAGCTTTTTTTATCTCAGCGAATAGGTCAAAATAAAAAGTTTGTCACCTAATTGGACGTGTCGAGTACTGGCTGGTCCTTTGAAGTGTGTTGTAACCCTTTTAATAATGAACGAGGAACTGACTGAGTGTGTGTGTGTGTGCAAGACCAGTGAACAGGCCTTCCTGTAAATTGTATCCCTAGGGAGGCCCATTTTCCACCTGCTAGGTCTGTTCCCATCCACGCGTATTGTAGACCACGAAAGGACGCATTGTTTGGTCTCATAACGAGATATGTCCACTTAATGGTAGTATCGAGGGAGACGCGAGAAAATGCCAGTGTTTTTACCGTGTTTATGATAAAACCTTTTTTTGGCTAGAATAAATAAAATATTGCTCCAGTACAAACTTAAAGTTTAATTTTCTTCACATGTCGATATCACTAATTCCTGAATATTTGTCATGAGCATAGTGGTATTAATGGAAAACTTAAAAAAAGATAAAATGTTATCATTAAATTCTTAGGACACCCTCGGCAGGTATTAAAGAAATTTCAAGGTCACCATGTGAAGAAAATTAAATTCTATGTTTTATTGAAATTATACTGTATTTATTTTGGCCCAAAAAGAAGTTTTGCCATTAAAACGGCAGGAATACTGACTTTTTCTCGCATTCCCTTCCATTTCACCTTAAGACTGCTACTTAAGGTATCTTAAGGGGCTACTATTGACATGAGTGCTGTGGGTTGGTCACCCCTGGTTTAAGATGTCATACAAGACTATTTCAGTGGTGGTGAGGAGATTGGTATTCAAATCCCGCCTCGATATACTGAGCTTTATTTACAAAATGTCTCCCACTTTTCCTGCACGTAAATTCAGCTAAATTTACTTTAAATAAATGCCAGGCCTCCACCGTGGTTCGGATTCCACGTTAAACTGTAGGTCCTCCATTTCATCTAACAATCATCCTAACATTACACATTAGCGTAAGTGCGTATAACCCGAACGGGTAGTAAGACGCGGTGCTAATAATAATAATAATAATTAAAAAAAGATAAAATGTTATCATTAAATTCTTAGGACACCCTCGGCAGGTATTAAAGAAATTTCAAGGTCACCATGTGAAGAAAATTAAATTCTATGTTTTATTGAAATTATACTGTATTTATTTTGGCCCAAAAAGAAGTTTTGCCATTAAAACGGCAGGAATACTGACTTTTTCTCGCATTCCCTTCCATTTCACCTTAAGACTGCTACTTAAGGTATCTTAAGGGGCTACTATTGACATGAGTGCTGTGGGTTGGTCACCCCTGGTTTAAGATGTCATACAAGACTATTTCAGTGGTGGTGAGGAGATTGGTATTCAAATCCCGCCTCGATATACTGAGCTTTATTTACAAAATGTCTCCCACTTTTCCTGCACGTAAATTCAGCT
This sequence comes from Timema shepardi, assembly GCA_902151425.1. NCBI lineage: Eukaryota > Metazoa > Arthropoda > Insecta > Phasmatodea > Timematidae > Timema > Timema shepardi. The sequence goes on along the minus strand of CABFVX010000727.1, from coordinate 184,838 downwards.
AAATTTACTTTAAATAAATGCCAGGCCTCCACCGTGGTTCGGATTCCACGTTAAACTGTAGGTCCTCCATTTCATCTAACAATCATCCTAACATTACACATTAGCGTAAGTGCGTATAACCCGAACGGGTAGTAAGACGCGGTGCTAATAATAATAATAATAATACTTTAAATACTATCCTACTAACCCTTACTCCCTTTGAGTAAATATGTGATAACCCCGGACGGTTAGTAAGACGTATATCATGAAATAATGGTTATTATACTGCTCAAAAGTCAAGGCTTTTGGGTAAATACCATTTCCTGATTAAATAAATTGTTGAATTTCAAGATATTTCGGACTCATGTTTTTTTAATATTTGGTACATCCTCTTCACCGGCGATTCATGAAAATGTTTTATATATGAAACAGTGGGTCTGGAATAGGGTCAACTTTTCCTCGTGAGGAAAAGTGAGGAGCTACTTGAATAAATAATTAGCATAGCATGTCTCAGTTGCCACGTGGTCTAAAGCGCTGCTCTCGTGTTAGACTAGTCTGCCGATGATGGGGAGAACAGGGTTCGATCCCAGTTGAGTGCACAGGGGGTGTTTTTCTTAAATGGTTTTCCACTTCCCCTTCATGCAGATGTGGGTACATTTAATCTCAATTAGTTCTTCCTAATCCTTAACACATTATTATAATTAGTACATAGGCGTATAACTCAAACTGGTAGTAAGACGTGGTGTTTAAATACGATAAAAAAATAAGTTGCAGTTCTTTTCTAGAAAACTGAGATTAATGGTTGGAGGTTTCGTTGTACTAATCACATGACACCCTATATCCGAAAATGTTGGTATTATCATCGCTAGTGGGCTCATGTCTAGGAGTTTATTTTTTATTTTTTGGAATAAATTTTGACATAATTTCTTACATACAATCCGTTTACCCTTAACGATAGTAATCTTATCTTAATGGATTACAATTTTAAGCTCATCTTATAAACTACACAATAGTGGAATAATTCAAGGGAAGCTAAAAGGATACATAAACAATATTATGCTTTATTGTTTCCTTATAGTCAATGTTCAAGGTAGGGATTTAAGGGATGCGAGAAAAGATTAATGTTTTTGCAGTTTTTATAGCAAAGCATTGCTTTGGCCAAAATATGTAAAATATTGTTCCAGTAGCCACGTTTGATTTAATTTTCTTCACATAGTGATATCAACCGCTGTTAAATACTTGTCAAAAGCTTTGCGACATTAGATGATAAGCTTTTAAAATTTAGAGCAAAAGTTGGTCATTAAGTTCAAGGTCATCTTTAACAGAATTTTAACAACTATTATTATTATTATCATTATTATTATTATTATTATTATTAGCACCGAGTCTTACTAACCGTTCGGGCTATACGCACGCTAATGTGTAATGCTAGAGTGATTGTGAGATGAAATGGAGGACCTACAGTTTAACGGGGAATCCAAACCACGATGGAGGCCTGGCATTCCCCACATTCACAAGTTGTGATAAATACACGTCTTGTCAGACGTGAAGGAAGGGTTTGGCAATCAGATAAATCTGTGCCAGGACCGAGGATTGAACCCCGGACCCCAGCACAGAATTCCGACACCTTACCCCTTGACCACCAGGTCACCTAATAACTGTTGATATCATCCTATGAAGAAAATTAAACTAAACGTCGCTACTGGAGCAATATTTTATTTATTTTCGACTATAAAGTGTTTTAGTATAAAAACTGTAAAATCACTGGCCTCTTATCACGGCCTCTTTCACCACAGCTTAATCTATACCCTATACTTATAAAAAAGAACAAAATGTTGGACCCAAGTGATTTCTCTAAAACTTCTGGTTAAGTCTTTGCCTAGCCATAAATGCACGGTTCTAAACAAAAAAAATGTTTCAAAAAAATATTTAATAAGTCAACATTATTGTTTTTTCTTTATTTTAGTAACATATCTTGGCATCTTTCATAATTCTTATGAAATTTTCAAACCATGCTAAAAATAGTTATTGAAATATTTTCGTTAAAATGTTTCCATTTCAATGCATTTTAAATGGGAAAACAAAAATGATTAATTGATTTATCTATTTTCCTTGTACAATTAAGCTAGAGTGTTTGTTTATAACATATTATTTAATGAATAATTTATTTTTCTTTTTAGACCTATTTTTTACTTTGGGTTATCTTCAATAATCACGATGCTATTGAGCTCTAACGACTCCCAAGTCGACACTCTAGTCAAAATACCTAGTTTTAAATACATTTCCTTTTACAAATAGTTGTCTTAGTTTATAATAGGTGCCGTTAGTATGGTCGTTACCCATTTACAAGCTAGTATCGTTTTGCAAGCGTTGGCTAACCTGCTGTATCGGAATTCAGGCGGCAGTGGAGGGTTAAGCTAATCTCTGTGACCTCCTTGAGTCAAAGAAACATTGATACCATGTGCATTGGGATAAGAAGGGCTAATGTCCAATCATGAAGATTTGCGTTGTTAAATATAAACATCTTAATATACTAAGTAAATAAAATACTCACAAAGTCCTAACTGCTGTGCGAATAAAGATATATTCCATTCACGGTAGGAATTACTCTCTGAAAGGTCTTTTTTCCTACCAATATCCTCCTATATAGTAGATTTAAGGTAGGGAAAAAGGCCTTTCAGAAGTCAATTCCTACGGTGAATGGAATATTAGTTGGTCCCAACTTACTTCATTGAGAGTATTACCCGAAAATGTTCTCACTATCTTCGCCAACATACTGCAGCCTTTCGATTGGTATAGCCTGCTTGCAGGCTGACAACATGGAGATATTACTAAAGTTAGAATCTACAATTAGGATGAAAAATTATTCTCAAAAACATTTATTTCTGGAAAATTGTGTAAATGCTATAGATGTTTGAAAACTGTAGTCATCGTATTAAATAACAGATATACACTTCAGTGGCCGAGTGGTCTAAGGCGTCTCTCCAGTGTTAAATTGGCCTGCAGATAGCGGAGAGCTTGGGGTTCAAATCCTGGTCGGGTCTACTGAAGGTAGTTTTTCCTAAATTGTTTCCCCGTCTCCTTACATAAAAATACTGGTAATAACCTCTCAAATGCTTCCTTTCTCATTACTACCCAATTAGATGATCATATATGCGTATAACATGAACTGTTAGTATGACATGGTGATATGAAAAATAAAAATAACAGATATATTTATAGTCAAAATTGTTCTAGTCTTCGAAATCAACTGCTTTTTAAATATTTTATTGCCTCTTTAGCCTTTAAAGTTTAAAAATTAATCAAAGTACAGTGGCTAAATTTAGCACATTAAATTTGAGTAATTTTTTATTTTACCTGCCTACTAATAAGCGCAAATAAATGGTACGACAAAATCGTAAGTTACATACTCTCTCGTATAGGTTATTATAGTTAGTGACAAAATCTTCAAAAATGAGTTATCCCTAATTTTACCTTACATAATTTTTTCTCTAAAAAATAAGTATACAGTATTATTTACCACTACCCTCCCCAGATATTCATTGGAAAAAAATAGTCCAAGTCCTTTTTTAAAAAGGTGATTTATAAAGCAATGACCTGAGTTCGTTTCTACTCTGCTCAATAACATTACCCGACTGCTAGGCCTTGTATCAATGACCCATAGTTTTTACTGCAATGGAGCCATCCTTAAATTACATAAGGCTTTTTACATGATTTTAGATCCTCCCTCCCTCACGTAAGCTCCCTCCCACCTCTATAGCTTACGTATTTTTTAAAGATTGGGTAAGTTATGTTATTTTTATCGTTTATCTATTTTTATACATGAGGATTGACAATATCCAACTTTGGTGGTCACATGGTCTAAGGCGTCACTATCTCAATAGACTTGTCTGCCGATGACTGGGAGATCGTGACTTAATCATTATTGGGTGATATTTCCTAAATATTTTCCCACTCTCTTTCCACGCGAATGTGGGTATCATTCCTCTAAATTTAAACGTATTCATCCCTAATCCACTAGCATAATTGGTTCATACCTAAATAGGCAGAATTAACTAAAGAAATGTACCCACATTTGTGTGGGAGGAGTAAAAGGAAAAGATTGAATAAGATCTCCCCTAAATTATTTCAGGAATTTGAAGCCCCAGATAGAAGCGTCTAGGCTAGTGGGATGGATAATCTAATTTTTCTGCTCGAGAATATGATTGTATCTTGACGTTTTATCTCCCCACGTTTAGTCCAACTTGATCGCCTACACACTTTACGGTCCCGCACTACACTTCTTATCTCTATCAGTTCTAGGAAAAGTCTGCTTGTGGTCTCGGCTGATTACCGGTCAGCCTTCCAATTGTAAACAAACAAGTTATTCTGCCAACCTTATGGCTGTAATCCACCAGTTTGTATAACGTTAGCAACACCATCTATTTTGAGAGCTGAAAGCTCAACACACCGCCAGATAGGGTAGGCAGAGCCTTAAAAGGCCATAAAATGCTATACTGACTCTTGAGTTTGGATGAAAACATAATATTTTTGTTTATATTTTCGGGGATGTTATTTCACAGAGGTATATCGAAAAGCATATTGGAATTATTAGACGTGTATATATGTGGCTTGCTTTTCCACATGATGGATACAACCGGTTTTGTAGTATTTGATACGCGTCTCTCCATTTAGGACAGTGCAATAGTAAACATCTGTCAGAGGTGCTATACATGGTTGAATGAGTTTGATCCTTCTCTCTGTGTGTTCTCTCTCTCTCTCTGTCACACCCTTATGGTGTTGTCTCCCTCAGTTGTGTTTACAGTTCTCGGACCTATATGACAACAAGAGTAATCTCTATGAAGTATTGATTCCAAAAGGGGTAACCTTGGAAATTATAGACAGCGGGTATTGGTTATCGTTGATAAATGAAGGGGCTTTCGGGTATTTTGTATGAGTTTATATTTTGCTTAGGATTTGAGTAGTTTCAGAGGCTTTAAACACATTTTAATTTTAGCATCTCGTTCCACTACCCGTTCGGTTTATACGTATATGTACTAGTTACTCTTATGTATTAGAAATTAGGAAGGTTTAATTTAGAAGAAGTGCACACACATATGCGTAGAGGTAGAGTGGAAAACCATTTAGGAAAAACCACCCGAAGTGCACATGACTGGGTTCAAACCACGATATTCTTGTCTTCAGCAATTTAGTCTAACACAAAAGTAGCGCGTTGGATCATTTTACCACTGAAGTGGTGGAAACATAAATAAAGAAACCCTTTTTCAAAGTCAAAAATTTAACACTGTTTCATTAAGCTAATTTTAGTAGGATTCGTTTGAAAAAAAAAATCGTTACAAAATTAGTGAAAGAAGCTAGTGAACTTATCAAAAATATGAGTTAATTCTGAAAAATGTACAGCTATAATATTTTCATAAAACAATAAGTAATAAGAGATAGTATACTTTTAATTAAATACCAAGTGAATTATAGAGATGTAGATCTACATTATCTATTACTTTGACTAATGTAAGCTGTTTGGTAGTAAAGTGGACCGTATTAAAGTTCGGATATGGGCGTCATATTGGACACGTACGTACACGGTTTTGTTTTTGAAATTTTTTAAAGACACCCTCTCACATACACAAAAATAGTCTTTAGTAATTTATAGTTGTTAATTAATGCCGATACCAGATAAATATAGCCGGCAACCTATGATTCAGAATCCGATGAGAAGGCTTATTTATGTAGGACCGCTCTCAAACCAAGATGAGAGTGAATTAATCGATACAACAGTAAAAAACGCGCTCACAATAAACAATTGCCAAAAACAAAATTATGTTTCAAACGCACAAAGTAGTAAGCCTTCATTGTTCATACTAGACATACATATACTCTAATCAAATAGGCTATACTGGCCCAATACCCGCTCAAACATAAACATTATAACCATACACATATAAAACATTTTATATACGTTATATATATATATGTATATATATACGTTCTATATATATATACGTTCTATATATATATACATTAACATACTTTCTTCTTCTTCTTCTTCTTCTGTCAACAACCTGAAGTTTGGCTTTATATGATCCATCTAGGGCTGAGCATGCACCCAGACCTTTTGCTGGTTAGTGCTGCCTGCACCATCTGGTAGTATACTATGAGAGTTAAACGAGTTTGGTGTTTTCCCCACTGCCATACACACTGAATTTCTATGAACGAGATGAAAAGGGCCTACCAATTTTGTCGGGGAAGATATTTTCCCATACCTTCTAGGGTTCTTTTATATGCCACAATCAACAAGGGACAGACGGCTTTATTTCCCCTCCAAAGGAAGTTGTGCTATGGATTTTTATCGCTCAATAAAAATCCATTGACCTCGGCTGGGCTTAAACCCATGAACATCAGGTCCTACGGTGAGAGCACTTTATTCCAAGATCACCGAGGTCGACCTATATATATATCAAATCCCGGTCGGGTGTACTGAGAGTGGATTTCCTTAATGATTTTTCACTCTTTTTTTTTACGCAAATGTGAGTGCACTCTTTCTAAAATATACCTTACTAATCCCTAACACATTAGTGTAACTATTACAAATGCGTACAACTCGAACGGTTAAACGGAGCTCTAAAAAAATTAGTCTTAAGTGTCGGCTCCTCTTATGCTTTTGACGAATGTATCTGTGAAATAAGTCAACTTAATTGTTATAGATCACATATCTCTCTCAAAAACAAACCTGGTATTATAAATATTGACAATTCAATGTAATAATTCTACACTTTTAGCTCAAGGATAGCCTTAAATTGTAGAGTGCTTGCTTCTGACCCCAAAAAATTAGCTTTTTTTTTTAAAATGGCGAAAGTAGGTAAACTGTATTTAAGGGTTGCCTTCTTTTCTTTAGACGATTCATGGTCGATTTTATTGGTTGTCGTTTCCATAACTACGTGTGCCCTGGTAAGACACCTCTGATTAAAAAAAAAAAGGAGTTACAAAGAGAATGGATATCAAGCACGCTGATAAGTATTAACAAAACCATTTTATTTACTACACCTTTAATTCTATAAATACATTTATTTTATTTTACATTAGGTTGATTTAATATCTTCAGAGACCGATTCAGTGTCCGAATGGTCTAAGAAATCACTCTTGTGTTAGACTAGCCTAGTGTTGATTGAGAATTTGGGGTTCGAATCCCAGTCATGTCTACAGAGAGTGTGGTTTTAACTCAATCGTTCCCCACTCTCTTTCCACGTAGAAGCGGGTAGATCATCTTTATGTTTCTTAATTTCTTATCACTATCCCATGATTATAGTAATTATAATATAAGCGTATAGCCTGAAAAGGTATTAGTACACGGTGATCGGGAAAAAAAAGCAGATAGCTTTTAATTGGAGTATATTACTATACTTAGACTTTTAATTACTAATTTTCTTTACAAACTTATGCCGATGTTGTGCCTATTTTAATCTCGTTACTTTTAAATTAATTAAATCATTTAATTCATTACCCGCCTCGGCGGCGTAGTTGGCTAACGCGCCAGTCGTGCTGAGCTCGACCGCTGAGGACGGGGAAATCGAGGTTCGAATCTCGGTCGGGTGAACTGAGGTTTTTTTCCTCTCTCTCCATGCGGGTTCACTTCCTCTAATTCACCCTTCCCTAATTCCTAATCCATTAGCGTAATTAGTACTTAAAGCGTATAACCCGAACGGGTAGTAAGACGCGGTGCTAAATAATAATAATTTAACTCATCAATATCTACGGGTGTGTAATTATATTATGTGCAGTGCAAGAGTATAAGACGAAACGGCTCCCAATTTTCCCTCACATAAAGGTTCCGTCTCGACCGAATAGTTCCGATATCCTTCATTCGCTCTCTTTCTCCCCGTCAGTTCTCTATTTCAGCTTTTACTTACACCCTACATGCTATTTCACGCCTGTCTATCAGTTTAATCTTCAGTTCGAGAGGCAGTGTCGTATCGCGCTTTGGAAATCTAGCCCCGTACAAGTCTTCTTCTACCTCGCTAGGGTGATACCGTGGGAACATTGCCCAAGATTCGCCAACTGACGACGACACCTAAAATAAACCTAGGACGCCATTCCACTTCGGATGCAGCCATGTGGTTATTTTTTTTAAAATCATCATGTCCTACTACCTGTTCAGGTTGTACGCAAGTGTGATAATTTCTCTTAAGGGTTAAGGGCGAGGAAGGAATTATTTTATAGGTAAGACCTGAATTTGCATGTAAGAAGATTGTAAAACCATTTAGAAGAAACCATCCTTGATAGAACTGACTGGGATTCAAACCTAAATCTACTCGTCTTCAGCAAGCCAATCTGGCACAAAAGTAACGCCTTAGACCATCCAGCCACTGAAGTGGATCATGAGGTTTATTAATTTTATAATTTGTGCTCTCGATACATGGCTATAATAATCTAATTATACATGGCTATAATAATATAAGTATGTTACCCCCAGGTTAGGAACATCATAGCGAGAATCACATGTTGGTACCCATCACTCGATGCCGAAGCCCGGGATTCATGTACTGACCCTACTATCACAATAGAAACCTAGAAACCAAAACGCTTTAAGTCACTTGGCCCGTCGCTACTGGTTATGGTTTACTATGGACAATTGAAAGCATCTTCTCATTACGTTTTCTATGCTTAAATTTTTGGTGCGAGAATAAAATATTTAAATTTAAAGTAACAAGACAAGAAAAGTGTATTTTAATCAATGACACCATAAATATTCTGAAATAAAAGAGGGTAGACTGTAATAAGGTAAAAAAAAAACACCGTTAACTCACCCATTCACTATTAACACCAGATAAAATAGGCCAAGTTTTATAATTGTATCCATATTTTATTTTTTAATTTGTAGAAAAAATCAACATTTTGCTGAAACTTTAATCTATATATGTATGTATATATACACAACTTATATAACTGCGTATTACTACCTGTTAAAGTTTTACGCAACATGGACACTGAATAGATAATTTTAATATTGACACAAATATTTAGGTTGAGTTCTCCTTCTTGATACTTCTTTGCTCAATTTCTTGAATACAACATTTTTTGCTAGTCAATTAGTTGTATATATTAAAAATATGTTTGGGAATTGGTTTAAGTTGAATGAAAGAAGTAAGGGATGGAATGCAGGTTTTGTTTTTAGAAATAAAAAGGTGCAGGGTTGAGGGTAAATTAACGTTCTGAGTAGTTGTGGTATTGCTGATGAGATTCTGATTAACTTTGCGCCACTGCTGGCACGTCAAGACCTTGGTTCTCAAGTGCTCTCTAGAATTCGCCGAGCCGTTTGCTCTTCATATCTAGTTTAAAGAGCCAATTGATGGATGTAGGAAGTGGAAGAGAGAAGGGTCTGATGAAATTGAGATGTATAAAGATCTCTTTAATCTCTCATGCTGCAATATAATTTCCTATCAACGTCTTGATCCATAAATTGGATGATAATTTCCTTCATAAAATGTCTTTAAATTGTTATTGCAAATAGATGTATAAATGTTTAGTGCATACTCATTCATTATAAAGGAATTAATAATATTACAATAAATCCTAATTATTATATATAATCTAAACTCAATATCCATTTACGTAAATTAAACATACAGGGCAAATAAATGTAACCAGAGTACTTTGATTTGGCGTGTAATTTCTCTAGAAATGAGCGATCCTGGATCATCTCATAGTCAGAGACTTTTCACTTAATATAGAGAGTATAAATAGGTGAAGAGTGGCCTTGAATTGAATATATAAATAATGGATCAACGGTAGACTCTTGGATTTCAAGTTCATGGTTCAATTCATAGCTCCAAATTGTTATTTTTCTCTTAATAGAATCAGTTTGGTTTCTGGTATTATCATCCATATATTAGCTGCTAAAGATACTGTCTGTTTTAATATTTATTTATTATTTGAAGTCCGACAACTTAGCCCTGTTGGTAGTGTATCTGCTTATTGATTTAAAGTTACCAGGTTCGAGTCCTGTCATGGCTGAAAATTTGTCATTGATATAAATCTGGGTTTACCCTTTCACATTGATAAGTTGACGGCCGGAGTGGACAGGATATTGTAACTGTTTTAGTCTCAAGATGGATTATAAGGCATATGGGGCCATGACAAGCTTAGCTAGCCGGTAGTGGGAAAATATATGACTTGAATAAAAAAAACTGACCCAGGCCACAGGATGGAGACAGTAATGGATGTAATTAAATAATTAGAATAATTAGAATCAGATGAATAGTTTTAGGGACTTATATCTTTCGATTTATGTGTCCTAGGATTAGTTATTAATGGTTAAAACATAAATTAAAAAATACTAAACATTATTTGATAATTTAACGTAAATCCATTATGCTAGATTTTAGTTTAGTGATTACTTTTAGATTTAAAATAAATAATATTTTAACATTTAAATAACATAAAATGATATTTCAGCTTCCGACAAAACTCGTTATTTCAAAACAATTTGAAATAAAAATATATTTATAGGTATGATATATGGTACACTTTTATCTTACATTCAATATCGACATTAAAAAAAATGGAAAAAAAAGTTCCCAGATCTGATCATGTTCTTCCAGGTCAATGATTTGAACATTTAGAAGTACATTGACAAATGTGCAACCCCCATTCCCCACAATCCTTGCCTCCCATCACCATTTCTGGGGGAATGTTCACCGATCAGGCTACACTTAACGACAAACAAATTAGGCTTACTTTCCACACGAGTTGACCCGAGCATGACGTCACGTAACCCCTTCTGGTAATTCGTTTAAATTCGGGTCCGGTACAGTTTGTGGCCCCGCCGAGAACCATTTGAAATCGCGAACGTTATATCTCCTCCCCCACTTCCACCCTATTTCCTAAGCCCCATCCTCTCCCATTGAATTGTAATTACCATTGATTTAAATGACGGGTGATAATTATTTTCCGGTAGGTTGCATAGGTTCCCTACGAAAATTAAAATTACAATAAATTGTAATAAATGAGAGACATGAGGGAAATCTGTATTTAAACAGGTTAGGTCCACCTCATAATTTTACGTTGGATTAATACACATCCGATCAACCATAAGTTTGATCTATTGGGTCGTGCGGTCTACTGAGGGTTTATTATTAATTTTAGAGTAGTAAGTAAATACTACCGTTTATAGCTACGAGTTCTCTAGACTTCAAATAATATTTTTAAAGATAAAAAAAAATCAGTTTAAATAGCATAACAAAATTGTCTGACATCAAAATAAATAAGGAATCTCTCAAAATGAATTTATTTGTGTAAATTAATAGTATTATATTAATATAATAATATTTAGCACCGCGTCTTACTACCCGTTCGGGTTATACGCTTCAAGTACTAATTACTCTAATGGATTAGGAATTGGGGAGGTTGAACTAGAGGAAGTGAACCCGCATTTGCGTGGAGGGAGAGTGGAAAACCATTTAGGAAAAACCACCCCCAGTTCACCCGACCGAGAAGTATTATATTAAGTTTATATAATTTGATTTTACTATGCCTGCATTGGTGGGAACAAGGTGAAAGACGCCAAACACATATATAGTATGATTTAAAGTGAAAAAGTCAACAGGATTCATTTTATGGCCCATTCTACTAACGGAGGTTTTTATATAATGGTTGAATATTCACTCCTAAAGAAAATTGCTGAGCATTTACTCTAGAATATGTCTTCCCTCATCTCGTGTTTTGGTTTTTAAAACTGATCATCTGAAAAGCTACCATTAACTAGAGTGTAGCTGCCAATGATTCTAGAAGCTCAGTTTTTTTTTTCCATATTGGGGTCAGTGAAAAAAATTCTTTACTCTCAAGGGCCTTTTTATTCAGGCGTTTCTTGATGCGCGACAAGCGTGACGCGGGTCACTGGCTGTTTGTTGCTATACAAGTAACACATGTCTCGCGTCATGAAAAGGGTGTGAGGAAATGAAAAACAGAGACCAGGGTTGCAAGTCTCTTCTATTCCATCACTCATGATGGGTTCTTATATAGTGTCCATTTTAGCGGTATATAATAAGTACCCAACCACAAATAAGAAAGATACTTATTACCTGCTAGAGAAGTACACTGATTCTGGAACTGAGGTTTCAATACACGTGGCGTAGAGGTTGGTTGCCCTGCAGTCTCACCAACACGTCGACACAAAATCTAACAGCTGCATTAAAATGCCCCATTGAGCATAATGTATCTTGGATCGCTTTGCGCCATTTTCGAGGCGGAATTCTCTAGGTTACGGCAACACATTTCTCAGATAGCGACGACATAAATGACACGCGGCAGTGTATAAAAACACTCATTGTCACCTGCGTATTTAGATAACGCACGTCACGAAACGCCTGTGTAAATGGCCCCTAAATGTTTATATCCCATTCTCTTTCTATCTGGGTGCTGGTGTACACATTTATTTGTAATTCAATTTATTCACTCTGGACCCTCAAATTAAATCATTTTGTTTCTTCACAGTCTTATCGGCAAAGTGACTACAAGTATACTGTTTTATCCATGACAGTACTGTTTATTTGGGGGAGGGGGAGTTTTCCTCTTGTCTTAATGAACAAGTAATAGTACAACCATAGGTACTGGTTATTAACCAAGTACTTTGAACAAATACCATGTTTCAGTTAAATAAAAATATTTTAAATTGAATAGAGTTTGCACAAGGAACTTCCCCTTGAATTGTATTGTTTCGAGAAGCCGTTTTTAAAAGCTCTTATTTGCCTAAATTTGTATGGGTGCAATGACAAAATTTTTATATAATACGTAATCCATAAAAACTCTCATCAAAAAAGGAATCAAATACTTGCGTTTTACTTATTTGTTACATGTATCTCTCATATAATATGTTCCTTGAAATAATCTTTTATTTGTTCCTATGGTTTTTCTGCTTTTAGTGTTAAGTAATATCTGAGTTTATACTGAAGTATTAGTTTAAAATGATTGCTAAGCTAACATTCTCAATTTATTCATAATAATTTAGTTTTTTTTTAGTTATTTAATGTGCCCTTTATGATCTGACTGATTATATCCGTACATGATTTATAAACTAACTCTAATCTAGAAACGACACACCACCCAGCCCCCGGCAGTTAATTCATCATTATGAAAGGTTAGACCCACTTTTCACCAACGATGGATTTTTCGACCATGTGAGGTATCAAACCTGCAACCCTTAACTCAGTAGTAGTCTGAGCTAAGATTTTGGGCGAAAGAATAAAATATAAAATCCAAGTTAATATAAATTAAGATTTAAATTTATTAATGTATTTGTTCGACCAAGGATTTTCTTGACATCAACAATTTTGTTCCTTGAAATTGGTAATGAAACTAGTTTTTTCTAGGTATTATTCAACTTGATATATCCTTGTTTATTTGAATTATCAGTTTAAAGCAAGGTTTGGTAAGTATTATTTAGTTTCAAATTTTGTGTCTCGCCCCCTTTATTATTTTTCCTCTATCTACTCTATTAATCCTTGTTTTACTTTCTCATATCAAGAGAAAGTATTGAGATCAATAAATACTCAATCCCAAAATTATGACGAATCTTAACATTTTATCTAATTACTAGCCCAAAAAATTTAATTTTACAATTGTGTCCATCCCCATGTCTGTCTGTTTGTCTGTGTCTGTCCCTGGCCACGGATCCAAAACGATGTTATGACTTTAGTTCAAACTTGATATTTAGATTTTATAAGACTATACCACAAAAATTAGGATTTTTAACCCTCATCTTTTATTTTACGGTAGTTAACTGGTGATATTTTTTTTAATTAATTTTTTTAAAAAATAATTCAGACTTTTTTTTTTATGTATTTGCTCGACAGGACCAATAGCACTTTATAGTTGGTTTAGGGTCAAAACATATTTAATGGATATCTTACTGATGAAACATATTTGAAAATTCTAAATATTTAAAAAAATATCTTTAAAAATGTTGTTCAAAATTGATATTTGGAGATTGTGTGGCATGAAAAATAACAACGTATTGTTTTTGGGGTACAAACTCTTTTATGGGTAGCTTACTGTTGACAGTTTTTTCAAAAACCTGAAATATTTTACAAAGGTCTCTAACGATTTGGTTTCAAATGGATACCCTAATAATGTTTTACATGACAATTAACGGTAACTGTACATTTATTTTTGGGGTCGAAACTCATTTATGGATAGTTTACTGAGGGTTGTATGTATTTTAAAACGACACGACTTGATTTTAAATTATTATCTTGGGAATGTTTGACATTAAATTTAAGTTTATATACTCTATTTGGGTAGAAATTTGATATAGGTTCGTCTAAAGATGAGTGAATTTTGGAAATTCAAATTATTTTTAAAATGACTACAACGATTTTACATAAAATGTATATTTGGGGATTTTTTGACAAGATCTTGACAAACACATTTGTATACTTTTTTGGAGGTGAAAATTTGCTTATGGGTAGTTTACTGGTGACTTTTATTTTTTAATTTGAGTATTTTAAAAATCTACTCAATCTTGTTTCAAGATAGGTATCTGTTGAGTTGCTTATATGTATTGTAAATAGTTAAACAACTTGGTTTCCTAAAAAAAATTGTTTATATTACTTAACTATTGACTGCTTTTCTCAAATTAGATTTTTTTGAAAATAACCTTATTGAATTGGTTAGATTAGCATCAGTGGACTATTTTTTATCATCAATAATAATAATAGTTTACTTAGGACCAATTATAGAACACTTGAATTTTTTTAGAAATAAACCTCAAAGATAGGATTCAAAATGGTAACCAGGGAATATTTTTTCATGATAAATGAATAAGCTTTTATTTTAACAAATAACAAATAATTTAATGGTATTTTACAAATAAACTATTTTGGAAAATATTAATTTTGATAGATTTGTTTGGATAATTGTTTTAAAATATGTATATTAAGTGAGATTATTGTGCTTAACGGATGTGTTTGTAATTACAAGTAAAAAACTTACTCAAAGGTAGTTTACTCAAAACGTATATTTGAATATCATCTTTAAGTCTATAATACACAATATGAGATCGTTTTACGGTTGTGTCTTACCATCTTCTAACATGTCCACGTAATCTAGCTACTAAAAATACTTTGTGATTTTTTTTTTGTCCTACACATTTTAAAAAGAAATATGGTCATCATGCTTATAGGACTCCTAAAACCGATGATAGTTCTTTAACGTGTTCATACGTATAGTTAAATTGAAACTATCACTTTTGAGCGCGATTATAAATACCTATAAAATAACACAAATACAATAATACAACTTTATATATGCTTGTTGCAAATATATGTTAAGCACATCAGCTTAAAATAGATTAAGAATTGATATTAATTAATAAAGCTTGAGTTAAAAATATTGTCAAAAATGTGATGGACTTTTAAGAAATTATTATAGCTATACAATAATATTAAAAACCAATACTAGCAAAAAAAACCTAATTTAATGGGTAAGGCATCAAATATTTTATATTTTACCACGCATTTATTTTTTACAACCTATTAATCACGACTTATGAATGTGGGGAATGCCAGGCCTCCACTGTGGTTCGGATTCCACGTTAAACTGTAGGTCCTCCATTTCATCTCACAATCACCCTACCCCTACACATGAGCGTAAGTGCGTATAAACCGAATGGGTAGTAAGACGTGGTGCTAGTAATAATAATAATAATTATTATTATAATAAATATTTACAACTATTTAAGAACTCATATAAAACATATTGATGATAAACTCCTATAATTATTACTAAAGTTTGTTTAGTTAAGCAATGCGGTTTCAAAGAATTTTTATTAATTTCTATTTATTTTGATAGACCAATTTCTTGTCAAGCAGAGCTAAATGTATTGTAGTAGTTTTATTAGAAATAACCACGGTACAAACTTAACTGATAACAGACTATCTTTTAGAGAAGCAAATAGGATTTACAATCTTTGAACAAAGTGGTATCAAATAATTTCTCATTAAGTGAATACTGCAAAGTCTTGGTTTGTGGTTAACTTCAGAACAGTAAACTTTTGGAATTAGAATTGATGAAATAGAACTGAATTTTAACCACATGTGTTTAGTTCATTGGACCTTTGAGAATTAAATTCCATACAGTAGTTCCAAATTCCATCACTAGTTTTGTAATCTATGTTTTTCTAGAACCTAAAGTTTCTGTGTAATATTACCATTTGTGTACAACTACTGATATGGATATAAATTTAATACCTAAACTAAAATAATGAACAAAAAAAAATTATTTGCACCTACTATATTATATTAAAGTCTAAATATATTTTTAAATTTAATATATCAACTAAAGTATTCCTTCCACATTAAATTAATAAAACAAAAAAAAAACAGTTGAACGTTATATTTGTTTGTGATATTTAAAACGAGATTTTATAAATACTGTATTATTATTATTATTACTACTATTAGCACCGCGTTTTACCACCCGTTCGGGCTATACGCACTTACGCTAATGTGTAATGGTAGGGTGATTGTGAAATGAAATCGAGGACCTACAGTTTAACGTGGGATCCGAACCACGGTGGAGGCCTAGAATTCCACACATTCACAAGTTGTGATTCATACACGTCTTGTCAGAGGTGAAGGAAGGGTTTGTAATCAGATAAATCTGTGCCGAGACCGAGGATTGAACACAGGATACCCAGCACAAAAGTCCGACGCCTTACACCTGGAGTACCAGGTCACCGACTATAAATACCGTACTGTACTGTAACAATTAATATATTTTAATAATAGATTTACAATTATTAAATATGAAACACGTAATCTCTTAAAACACGAATAAATTTAAATTCTGTTCAGTTTAAATACTGTACACGATTTCGACACAAATGCGATTAGTATGTTCTTAGTTAAAACAGTTTTTAATTAATTTTTTTTATAAAAAATTGTTTATTTATCAAGTAAAAAAAACTCGGCCAACCCAAAACTAGGGCACCTACTAATTAAATTTTTCGAGGGGTTTTAAAAAAAATGCAAGCTGGAAAGCAATTTATTGCGTGAGTTCACATTTAGCGAAATTCCTGTTGTACATACTCTAAAAAAAACTAAATTTTGAAATAATTCTATTAATAACGTTTAATGAATTATTTTGATTAAATAAGAACCCGCATCGATGGTCACACGACAGAGGCATTAGTTTCGTCTAGCTTAGTTATCAGGTGACGGGAGGTTCCAGGTACAAATACAGGTGGGGTAAATTGAGATATTTTTCCATTAAGTCTTCTACAAATTCCGGTATGTTTCCTTCTAAGATTTTTTATCTTCCTCTTACTTGCACCATTAGTGTAAATAAGTGTATATCTTGGACGGGTATTGCGACACGGGGCACAAACAAAATAAAATAAGAATTTTAAGGGATCTGGGTCGAATCCTTTTGAACGTTGGTGAAATTTAGTATTAATTATATTGAGACCTTCCCTTTCACTATTTAATTGCGTAGAGACTTGCTTCGGTGGCTGGATGATCCAAGTCGTCACCCTCACGTTGGGCTAGACTGTCAATGACAGGGAGATCAGGGTTCGAATCCCGGTCAGTTGTACTGAAGGTGGTTTTTCCAATATGGTTTTCAACTCTTCCTCCGCGCAAATTCGTGTACACTTCTTATAAATTCTAACCTTCCTAATTCCTCACTCACTCGCGTAATAAATACATATGCGTATAATCTGAAGAGTTAGTAAGACATGGTGCCAAAAAAAAATTACGTAGATAGTAAGGAATGTTGTGTCTGTTCTACAGAAGACATAGTTTATAAATCATTTGTTGATAAAAACATTTCTTCAGAAAGTGCATGCTATGTGTTTCTAGTAATAATTAATTGATTAGAAAAATAAGTTTTAAATTGTATACAAATCATTAATTTATTTTAAATAATACTAAACTCATCTATCCAATCAAGAAAGTAATGTAGTTTTACATAGCTACGTCACAGTGGTTACAGTTGATAAGTAAGATAAATTAATAATTTAATATTATTCTGGTATTTTTCACACCAACACATGAGATATTAACTAATATTTAGTTCGACACTTTAGCTCAGTTGGTAACATGTCTATTTACATAGTTAAGTGTCCCAATTTCGTTTCCTGGCGTAGCAAAAAAAAAAATCCTTGATGAAATGTGAGTTCACCTTTTCACAGTGCTAGTTTCTCTTGAACTAATTTGTCCACGTTGTGTCCTCCAAATTGGATACATCTTGGAATTCTCAAGCTTCGGGAATTTATTTTTTCCCAAAATTATGGCATGATCCAGAGTGTCAATACCGAATTTCAGCTCTCTAGTACTATATTGGTACGTTGCGTCCGCCATCTTGAATTTTCAGACCTTCGGCTTTTATACTCTTAAAGATGGAATGCTAAACAATGTCCATACCAAATTTCAGCTCACTAGGAATAAATTGGTATGTTTTGTCCGCCATATTGGATACACAATATTAGATTTTTCAAGCTTCGGTTATTTCTCATTTAGATACCAAAACAGATCTTGGCTCTCTAGGCTATCGGAAAATGGAAGAATGAGTGCTCTTTGGACAGCCGGACAGCTTATGGATTCTATACATGAAGATTCCTTTTTATTGTTATTTTCTTAAGTGTTTATTTTTCAGCGCTGATCTTATATAGGTTGATCATCACTATAAAACAAACACGGGAGATAATGTAGCTTATCGTTTTGTTATGATGTTTCAGTGGCCCCTCAAAGGCCCCGGATCGAGTACAACACGAGTCAGGTCCTACCAGGACATAACGTGACGGCACAAGCTGGTGAGAAATCCACAGTGAAATGTGTCAGCCGGTACGGGAACCCGCCGGCGAGACTCAAATGGTTCTTAGGTGAGTGGCCGTAGCAGCACTTGTAACTTTTGGACCTCCTATAGCTCTCCTCCGAGTCACGCATCACATTGGGTTGGGGTAGAAGGCAGGGGCGGCAACCTTTTTGATATCATAGGCCATATAGGTTTAAAAAAATAGTGGACTTATTAAAAAAAAATTAAGCAGAAACTTCCCTGCTTCGGTGACCATATGGTCTCAGTTATTATTTCCGAAGTATACTAAGCTCCTAGAGACAAAGAGATCGGGTCTTGAATCCGGGTCTGGTGTATTGAGTGTGATTTTTTCCTAAATATTATTCCGATATACCTCCACGCAAGTGTGGGCACGCTTAATCTAAATCAAACTTTTATCATCCCTAGCTCACTAGCGTGGTTAGTACAACCGAGTACTTAGTGTTACCTGAACAGGTTGTAAGACGTGGTTCAAAAACAAAAGTTAACTTATCATATTTAAACTTTAAGTAAAGCATTTTATTTTTTGTGACGGTGGGCAGAAATACAAGAAAATGCGGTGTACCGTAAAGTGCGCTTTCATTTAATACTCCATTTGACAAATAAGCTCAGAATGTGGATGGCTGAAGTTTGTCCTGTATTTGACCAAACTTTCAACTTTTGGAGTACCAGGTGGCTTATATTTTTCAATGAACGATGAGATGGTGAGCTGCATTGAGCACTGAGCTGAGAAGACCTCTACTATTTGCTTATCACGTAGTTTGGTTCTATCAGGGGAAGAAGAGGTGGTGGGCAGCATTGACCACTAAGCTGAGCAGACCTTCTATTCTAGAGTACCACGTAGTTTGTATCTTGCAGGGGTAGATGAGACAGTGAGCATCATTGACTTCTAAGCTGAGTAGACCCTCTATTCTTGAGTACCACGTAGTTTGGTTCTTTCAGGGGAAGATGAGGCGGTGGGCGGCATTGACCACTGAGTTGAGCAGACCTTCTATTCTTAAGTACCACGTAGTTTGGTTCTTTCAGGGGAAGATGAGGTGGTGGGCAGCATCAACCAGAGAAATTCCTCCGAGCTATGAGCTGAGCAGACACTCTACTCTTTGTGTACCACGTAGATTTGTCTTCTTCAGGGGAAGAGGAGGTGGTTAGCAGCACCAACCAGAGCAACGCCACCGAGCTCGACAACCGACGCACGTGGGTGGCCACGTCCGTCCTGGAGTTGGGCTTCTCGAAACTGCAGCACGGCAAGTCCTTACGCTGCGTCGCCCTCCACGAGTCCTACGACACCAAGTCTCAGGCCATCGAGGTGCGTCTCGACGTGCGATGTAAGTACACGCCCTTGTTGAGACGCTCGTATCCTTGCGAGGAGACTTTCCATCTTAGTCGTTTGAGCAGTTGGGCATGGGATCTAAGTGTGATTGATAAAATAAGGGGGAGGTAAATTTCCTATTCAATAAAGGTACCTTAATTCCATAACGGAGTGCCTCCACTTATGTGGAAGTCTTTTAATATACCAATCTGCTCTAATCGCACCCCGAAGTCCAAACAGTTCAAATATAAAAGGAGTATTGATCGGTATACGGTTTCAAACAATTCTAAATTACGTTTCCTTAGTATTAATTTGTAGAAACTGAATTAAGTTAACGAACTTTGGTTTTCCGTGGCCAAATAGGTACACTGTATTTCATCACTGAGAGAACTGCATGGATACAATTGGGAAACACTCTTGTCATTCTTTCGTTTTTGTGTGGTCAACCTCCCGTGAAATATAAGACAAGTTTTGCAACGCTGGTTAGTCGAGGTTGCCAGTAGCTCCTTCTTACTACAACACATCACCTCCCAACATAACTGAGTTCGAGGAGATTTGGCAACGGTTAACCAGAGAGAGCAAAGATAAAGGTTGTCTACATAAGATCTGCAGTTCCCTCAGCAATGATATTAGGTGTAGATACGGGATAACCGCTGACAGCAAGGGAGCCGGAGGGGAGTATTATGTTTTTATTTTTAGTTTATTACTATCTGTATTGCCATGATTATAGCTAGTATTATAATCTATCTATAACAGGTTGATTATAACAATATAACCCTATCCAAAAATCCAAGCCAACAATTAGTAGACGCATGAAGGTTCGAAAAATATAAGCGGTGGTATTTCTCAGGTTTTCATGAAGGGTATCGTGGAGAAACTAAGTTATGCAATGGGACTACTTGAGGCACCTGAGTGTAATAATAAAAAAAATTGTGCCCACATTAGAGGCCACGTGTACTAAATTACCAGCTCTTATAATCTCGTTTTCTGGTGATATCAATTTGAGGTTTGAGTCCTGATGGTGTGTTTTAAGGATGTTTTTACCATACGTGTGTTACCACTCTCTCTGTAAGAGGAAGGTAAATTTCTTCTAAATAATACCTTTCTCAATACCCAACTGGTTAACCTAGAATTTAGATATCTCGGATTAATAGTAAAACGCAGGGTAACAACATTTTAGTTGAACGTAGGCCTACATGTAAATTAAAACCAAACAAAAACAATAACAATTTGATAAATGTGGATGAATTGCAACACACATAATATAATGGAATGTGGTCGAATGATATAACATATCACTCTAAAAATATACTGAAGTTAAAATGACGGAGAAATCTAGATTAGGATCTCAGTTGGACATATTGAGGATCCTTTTACCTAAATGATTTTTCACCCGCTTAATCCACATAATTTTTAGTACACTTACACTTAATTCAACCTTCATCATCTCATAGAGTAATTAGTGCATACGAGTGTAACCCAAACGAGTCTTAAGACACTGTGACCAAAAAACCCCCAACTAGAATGGTAGTAGTCCTTTCCTATTCTCCCTCTAAACCCCACCCCGTCCCCCATGTTTGGACCTTACGCCATATCGTAGCGGAGAAAGTCGCAAAGTTGGATGTGTGGTCAGTGAAACTAACGGTGAGAGAGCCAACTTCCGTTTGCAAACTCGAGTCTAAAGTTACGCCCTTTGAGATAGTCTCCAGGGAGGTCCACGGTGTCTGGCTCAAGGTGGTAAATTTGTTTGCAAAGTCATGAGTTGTGAACCTGAGACACTGGAAGGGGGTGTGAGAGGAGGCTGGAGTTTAAAGTAGTTGTTTGGAGAAGGGGCGAGGATGGTGCATTTATGAACTTGGTACAGTTTACCGAATATTAGACTAGTGTCGACATTCAAATTAGCATAAATATGTTTTTTTTTAACGTGGAACGGGTTTTGCAACAGATATATAAAGACAAATTTTGATTAATTTTTTTAGAAAGTACTCAACATTGTTTAAGCAGAAATGTGTACTATTTAACAATTTTAAGATTTTTTTAATAATGTTCATAATTTAATTACGGTGCCTTACAAATTAAATGTTAAGAAATATTTAATTTAAATGAAAAATAATCAACCTATTATTTTTCAATGTTACACCACATGGTAGTCAAAAGTTTTACTCAAAATGAATATGAATCGAAAGTTAGCAACTAATCCTATGACAAATTATGAGGTATTATAAAAATACCCAAGCAAATATACTAACTACACTAATGTGGCACGGATGCATACTTTTTTTGGGCAGGGAAAACGAAGGATTTAACGTGTATTTTCTGAAACAACTGACTATATCGACACAAAACTTATAAACTAAAGTAAGTCAGAAATATCATCCAACCCTAGGCCATTAATTCATCGTTGGTAAAGGGGAAACCTGAATTTCACCATTTATATATTTTTCCAGCCATGCTGTAAATAAAGCTTGAGACCCCTAGCTGAGTAGACATAGTTGCTACCACATGACGATGGACATGAAGATGTTTGAATTTAGAATAAGTGTAACCGCAAGAGAGAGATAGTGGAACAATATTTTGGAAACACCACCCTAGGTACACTATCTGGATCAGAACCCCTGTTTTCTTGTTAATGGCAGTACAATTTATTGTGAGAGTATCACCTTAAAGCATTAGTACTCGTACTGTAGGTAAATGACTTTGAAATATGGTTCAAATGTTATATATGCTTATTATTATTATTATTATTATTAGCACCGCGTCTTACTACCCGTTCGGGTTATACGCACTTACGCTAATGTGTAATGTTAGGGTGATTGTGAAATGAAATGAAGGACCTACAGTTTAACGTGGAATCCGGACCACGGTGGAGACCTGGCATTCCCCACATTCACAAGATGTCTTGTCAGAGGTGAAGGAAGGGTTTGGTAATCAGATAAATCTGTGCCGGGACCGAGGATCGAACCCCGGCCGCCAGCATAGAAGTCTGACACCTTACCCCCTAGACCGCCAGATCACCTATATGCTTATTGAAAGATAAAATAACTATATACAGTACCAGCAGTGATGATCACGTGGTCAAAGCGTCAGTCCCGTCTAATATGTCTATTTCCATGACGAGGAGGTTGGGATTTAAATATGCCCAGATGTAATGAATATTGTTTCCCTGAGTTGTTTGTATATCACTTCCTCAACGCATTTGTGTTTATCTTCCTGCCAATTATACTTTCCCCATTATTATCTCAAGAGTGTAGATTTTTATGATAGTCCAGACCTTTAATAAAACATTTAATACAAGAGTAAGAAAGTATATTGTACATTTGTTGATCTGGAGAAAGCGTACGATCGTGTGAAAAGGAATATGTTATGGGATGTATCGAGAGAGTACACAGTAGTTTGGGGTGTATTATGGAAGTAAAGCGTGCGTTAGTGTGTATGGAGTGTTAAGCGAATTATTCGAATTCGAACAGGGTTTTAGAGAAGGTTGTTTTATGTTTCCATGGTTGTTAAATGTATTCATTGAATGCATCTTGGAGAATAGTTGGATGTATGTGGACTATTGCAAAATCGAAAGAGGCAAAGATGGCAATATTTAAAAGTGTGTTAACGCAAACATTTTTTATGGATGTGAAGTATGGATTTGTCAGAAAAAACACAAGATCAAGGTAAATGCGGCTGGAATCTGGTATGTGCAGAGTCAGTAATGAATGGGTGCTGAAAAGTGCGGTTTGAGAGGGAATCCAATAATTCATTGTGAAAGAAGTGTTTTGTTTTTGATTTGGGCATGTTGAGAGGATGAGTGTGGATAGAGTTACGAAGCTAATATATGAAGGTAGAGTGTGAGGATCAAAAGGAAGGGGTAGGCCATGTAAGATGTGGCTAAATGCGGTAGATAAATGTATGAAAAAGAGAAACATTAAGGGTTTTAAGAATAAAAGAGCATGTATGACTCATGTTGTTGAAGCGAGGGGAGTATACAAGGATAGGGAATCATGGAGAAAGTTAATGAGGATGTATTGAGTACGGAGTTGTTAATTTTGAGATATATTAACAGTTTCTTGCCTACTCCTTAAGAGATCGGCGTGATTATTCGTGTATGTTTGTAATAAGAGATTTTGTAAATTCATTATTAATTACAAAAAATATTATGATTTTGGCTGTTTTTTCACATATTGTTAATACCCGTTTAGGATACACGCATACATTAACAATTAAACTAATTAAATAAATACGAGGAGGACATAATTTAACTAAAGAATATGTACTCAAATAAGCATGAATGTATAATAAAATAAAATATAATAAAGTATGCCATCGTTAGATACGATCGGGATACAAACCTAGATTTTCCCATCACTTGCAATCCAATCTAACGTGGGGGTGATGCGGGTATATTCTTTATTAATTTTATCACACGTGTCCTACTACCCACTCGGGTCATATGAATATATTATGTGTTAACTACGCTAATATTTTAGAAATGAGGAAGTTTGAATTCAGTGGAAGTGTATTCGCAGTTGCATGGAGGGAGAGTGGAAATACATTCAGAAATAAAAAAACTTGGTACACTTGACTTTCCTGTCAATGGTAGTCTAGTTTATTGCGATGTGACGATTTATGTGTTGACCACCGAAGTGGGTGTGTTTAATCTATTGTTAAATATTTGATAAAATAATATTCAGCACCGCGTCTTACTACCCGTTCGGGTTATACGATTTTAAGTACTAATCACTCTAATGGATTAGGGAAGGTTGAATTAGAGGAAGTGAACCCGCATTTGCGTATGGGGAGAATGGAAAACCATTTAGGCGAAACCACCCCCAGTTCACTCGACCGAGATTCGAACCTCGATCTCCCCGTACTCAGCAGTCGATCTCAACATGACAAGCGCGTTAGCCAACTACGCCACTGAGGCGGGTAATATTTGATATAAAACGAGTGGTATAAGCTCATTCAGTCATCAGTGTGTTCTATCTATTTAACTCTCTGAAAGGTTCTTGACGCCTGTGGGACTATCTCTAGTGAGTGACATCTTCGCGTGTAAGTATAAAACACCTCGAAATGATACGTAATGACGTGACAATACCGCAGGCAGTGAAATGCTGAACTTGACGTCGCAGGAGATGAAGAATTTATACCAACAGTCCTTTCACCGTCTCTGAAGACTCGGGAGATTATGCTGGCTCCACTTTGAACGTGAGATCTGTTTTGGGGGAAGGAATAGGATGCTGGTTTGGGTGAAGGGGAGGGGTGAGAAAGCTTTGCAATATTTCGCCGTACTCTCGACCGCAAAAATGTATGACGTGTGGAATGTTCGGTAAAATTCTTGAGTTGGTATTTTGTTGAACTCTAGAGAAACTCTTTAATCTCAAATTGTGGTTAACAAGCAACTGTGAGTTTACATAAGCACATTATGTAGCAAGAAAAACTATTCTCTTGTCTTATTGATCTATTATTATTATTATTATTATTATTATTATTATTATTATTATTATTAGCACCACGTTTTACTACCCGTCCGGTTTATACGCAATTTTTAATGAAAGGCCAATTATTTCAATTCAATATTTCGAACAAGGGGCTTTTATAAAATACTTACCTATTTATTTACATTCAACATTGTAGACATCTTACTATTTTATTACTGATATCGTGAAGGTATTGATACTATCTATAACAACTGAAGATCACATGACTTGACATTGGTGACCAAATAGTCTTAAGGCTTTAATTTCTAACTAGACTGTACTAATTAAGATTGAGATAACGTGATTCAAATCCAGGAAGGGGTGTATTGAGAGTGGTTTTTTTTCCACAAATAGTTTTTCCACTTTATCCTGCACAAATGTGGGTACACTTCCTATAAATCTATACTTTACTCGGGTGACCTGGTGGTCTAGGGGTAAGGTGTCGAACTTCTGTGCTGAAATCCGGGGCTCAATCCTCGGTCTCGGTATAGATTTATATGATTACCAAACCCTTCCTTCCTTCACCTCTGACAAGACGTGTATTAATCACAACTTATGAATGTGTGCAGTGCCAGGCCTCCGCCGTGGTTCGGATACCACGTTAAACTGTAGGTCCTCCATTTCATTTCACAATCACCCTACCATTACACATTCGCGTAAGTGCGTATTACCCGAACGGCTAGTAAGACGCGGTGCTAATAATAATATACTTTACTCACTCATTGCACATTAAAAGAGTGGTATTCAATATGAGGTGCGCGGCAACATTTTAAGGGTTATGTAAAATGTAATAAATATATATATGGGTACGCGGTGACATTTTAGGGGCTACGTAAAATTTTATATATATATATAATTTAATGATAAACACTTGATCAAGGCCACATTTAGCGTTAACTACAAGAGACCCGAACGTAAGAACGTGCGATCTAGTAACGTCAGTTTAATTTCAGATGTAGGTTACAGAATATGTATAGTTTGCACTATGGACCTACATTTTTGGGAGGTATAAAGATGAAGATAAATTATACTTGGGAATACGCGAATAAAAAATTTGAATACCACTGCATTCAAGTATTTAGTACATATGCTTATAAACCGAATGGCTAGTAAGACGTTGTGCTAAAAAAGAAAATCCTTTCGTGATATCATATAAATTGTACTGACAAGAATGTTTAATATTATTTATACAGGTTTTAATATATATATATATATATATATATATGTATATTAGGACCAGGTCTTTTGGCTTGTATATATAATCTT
Organism: Timema shepardi; assembly: GCA_902151425.1. Classification (NCBI taxonomy): domain Eukaryota; kingdom Metazoa; phylum Arthropoda; class Insecta; order Phasmatodea; family Timematidae; genus Timema; species Timema shepardi. Next base: position 157,997 of record CABFVX010000727.1, on the reverse strand, counting down.
ATTTAAGTAAGTTTTTAATCCATCACATTATAGATTTTTAATTAAAAAGCAAACATTAAATACTAAATTTACAACAAATGCAACATTAATTACCTTAAATAAAACTATAATAGATGACTTGTGAAAATCGTCTTAATTATAAAAAAAACTCCTCGGTGGCGTAGTTAGCTAACGCGCTAGTTTCAAGTTTAGCTAGACTGCTGAGGACAGGAAGATAGAGGTTCGAATCTCGGTCGGGTGAACTGGGGTGGTTTTTACTAATTGGTTTTCCACTCTCCCTCCACGCCAATGCGGGGTCACTTCCTTTATATTCATCCTTCCCAAATCCATACCTCACTAGTATAATTGGTACTTAAGCCTATAGTTCAAATGGGTAGTAAGACGCAGTGGTAAAGTATTTATTATAAAAACTTGTTATTTAAATATAATTGAAAAAAAAAAGTCAGAAAATGTTATCCTCATTTCTTTTTTTTCTCGTTATAACTTTAATTCTAGTCGACATGGAAACAGCATGGAGCCAATATTCTTCGGTCATTAAATCTACCTGTTTGTGAATCCAATCCCGGGGTCGTACCACATCCTACCACTGGTAGCACGGTACGGAGTTACCGTGGTAGTTACGCCATGTTTCAGTGCCGTTATTAGAACAAGTGGAACGGGAAGAGGAGGGGGATGTGATGGTTTTCTGATAATGTTGTAGTTGAGTAGGGGTTGCTGGAGGAGGGGAAGGAAGAAAGGGTTGGGCCGGCTGATAAACCCATGACCCGTTATGAATGTGTTTCGCCAAGCTGTTTTAACACGACACAGTCAAATGAACAGGTTACCTGCCATTACAGGAGCAGTTACTGATATTACAAAGGGGGGAACGAATACACACCATGGCTGTAAGCAGCAACGGTATGAGGTGATTCGAACTTCTTTTGATCACTGAACACGGGTGAAAAGTTTCAATACACATTCATAATAGGTGTAACATTGGATTTATCTGTTATTGAGTATTCGGTAACACGTGGTCATAGCGTTACATGTTCACTGAAAAAATTAAAAAACAACTTACGATAATAAAGTTTAATAATATATCAGAAGTAAGGATAAAATGTTTTTGTATTATACACTATAGAAGGAATACATTACAATACATACTATTAACATAGAATTACACCTTTTTTGATAGTTTTTATCAATTTTTCGTTCCCACGAATGAGTGGTTTGTGTGGTATAACTATTTTATTTTTTCGTCGTGGTACCTTTTTTTTAGCACCGCGTTTTGCTAAACTGTCGTACTATATTCTTATGTAATAATCACGCAAATGGTTTTGAGGATGAGTAAGGTTATATTTAAATGAATTATTATTATTATTATTATTATTATTATTATTAGTACCGCGTCTTACTACCCGTTCGGGTTATACGCACTTACGCTAATGTGTAATAGTAGGGTGATTTCGAGATGAAATGAAGGACCTACAGTTTAACGTGGAATCCGAACCACGGTGGAGGCCTGGCATTCCCCACATTCACAAGATGTCTTGTCAGAGGTGAAGGAAGGGTTTGGTAATCAGATAAACCTGTGCCGGGACCGAGGATTGACCCCCGGATACCCAGGACAGAATTCCGACACCTTACCACTAGACCACCAGGTCACCACTATTTAGATGAAGTGTACCCACATTTGCATGGAGGTAGAGTGAATAACTATTTAGGAAAAACCACATTCAGTGCACCCAACCTAGATTCGAACCTGCAAGTCCCTGTGTCATAGGCAACATAGTTTGTGAGAGTGACGCCTTAGACCATATGGCCATTGATGAGATTTTTCACCGTGTCTTACTACCCGTTTTGGAAAGCATAAATGACGTTATGTCTAAGTTAAGTAAGGTTTATTAAAAAACACATATGAAAGGAAGGACAATATGATATGTGAAATTAGTTAGATGGAGTAAAATAACACATGGGTCAGAGAACAACGTGATATAATATATAAACATAAATGGTACGGTGCAGCGAACAGAATTTCTCTTTATTCTTAAAATAGAGACATATTACTAAGAACTAATTAAGATTTGTGGAAATAGACAAAATACATTGTTGCAGAAATACTCCAAAAATAACATACATGGAATAATAATATACTGTTAAAAACACTTTGAGAAAAGGGGACCATCTCTGTCTCCCAAAAAGAATGACAAATAAATTTGAAATTTCTAAGTAAGCCATAATATATATATATATATATATATATATATATATATATATATATATATA
>CABFVX010000727.1:109459-154459 GCA_902151425.1 Timema shepardi | reverse complement strand
TAAAAAAATCTTTAGTAACAAAAAAAAACACACACACACGCTAGTCTCTATAGCTCCAAACAAATTACGTGGCTTGATAGCAATGGATACTGTACACACATCACGAAAGAATGTACACACACGAGGGAAATTCAAACACGCCAGTGTACGAGTACATAATCATAAATAAACTACGTGGCCTTGTAGCACAAGTTACACTATATACAAATCACCAAAAAGTTATTATCTTAACATTTATACCGTGCATGAACTGTGTGTGGCGTACATACCGGTCATGTGGCGAACGAAGAGCAAATATTTATTAATTGATCAAAACTAATTATTGGTGTAAATTGTTCGTCAAATAGCGTTTTCACAAAATCTAGGGCTTGAACCAGGTTTTTTTTTAATATATATTTTTTTCTCTTTCATTTCTTTACTTTAAATTTAATTTAACCTCAACATGACTCATAATTTATTTTTATATTGTGGTATATGCTATAAAAAATCATAAATACAAATTTTGAATCAATCATGTTCATTGTTACTTGTCGCTAGAATCAAAAGTAATTTGTTGAACAATTTTTCCAATACCTTTACCATCCCTATCATCCTTGATATAAAACAGGGAGGGAAATGTACCCATGACTTCTCTCAAATTTAGCGACTATTATTATACACAAATGTAATAACTAAGATAGAGTGTTGGAATAAGTAGTTATGAACTAGAGTATACTCTCATTTGTGTGGAAAAAACGTTTAAGATAAAACAACATCAGTACACACAACTGGGATTTGAACCCCAATCTCCCTGTCATTGGCAGTCCATTTCAAGAGTGACATCTTAAATGTTAAAATGATATAATTTAATACTAAGCTACAAAGAGTATCAGTTCTTTACTAAGTCAATTTTATTATATTTTATAGCATTATTCATTTTAAATTGTTGTATTTGATTACGAATCTAATGGAGATTTGGTTCAATTATTGTTTGATACGTTCGAATGTACTATTTACTCTTCGTCTATGTGCTGTCCTTTTCATTCGATTCGCATGTATTTAGATGATAATTCTGGATATGAAACTCAAATTTATTCATAAGTTAGTTTATAAGTCATTTGACTATAGTCTGTAGCTTAGAAAACTCACGTCAAGTTCTAAATTTAGAATATTGTTAATAAATATAGATATACATCACAATATTTGGTGTTACATCTAAACATAGGCTTAACTATTTTTCTCCACTAAACTATCATTACAAGCGTTTTAAAGCTTACAGTTTAAAATAGCTCATATCCTTATGTCAAAAATTTAATGACAAGTAATTTTAGAAATGAAACAACATTAAAAAAAATCATACATGTTACAGAACTGATAGATGCACATATCAACTTTATATTTTTTATTTAAAAAATTGGGAGTTTGTGCATTCAGATAGCAATCAGCAATGCTTTCATCACACGGTTACCCATTTTTGTTTTCACCGTATATCCAATATATAACAATGCAACTGATACATAAGCTTTCAAGAGAACTTGTTTTCTCTCTGTGTGTGTTTTTGTGAGTCCTATCTCATACCATTTCTACACGACAACACATCAAACAAAAATTGACAAGAGCGACAATTGGATAGATGAGTGAGTGAGTGAGTGAGTGAGTGAGTGAACAAAACTAGCAAACCATGCGCTCTGTTGAATGGAATTTGGGGATTGATAACAACAAAAAAGTTTGGGGGTTGGGGTGTGTTCCAATATCTGTCCCAACTGTAATGCATGATAGCTAAGCTAAAACAAGCAAACTAATCAACATTGTGCGTCCAAAAAAAAAACTCATGCGAGGACCTCTGCGCGTAGATTTAATGGGGCTGAACCCATTCAGTGGAAAATTAGTATTGATTACGGTACAGCATGCGATTTGTTCGTCTCTTGTGGGCCCGTGGGGTGGGATGGTACTTTCGTGATTCCGTGAAATCCCCCTTTCACTCCCTTCACCTCACTGTATATACCATTTCATGTTTACGTTTGTAAACGACTGGGCATACCATCCGATGATCACTTCACGGGTTGAGTTGTTGTCGATTCTTGTCTGGCTACAAACTTTGTTTTACAATTGTTTGTTGAGGTTTTAAATCTAGATTGTGGATGGTCTTTTATATGCGGTATTTTCTCGTCCTCTTTCCAAGCTATACTGTATATCATCTACGAGGGAATTGCACGCTTACTCTTGGGGAACAGCGTTGTCATTCTCTTGTTTGAGTGTGGTCGATCTTCCTTAAAATGTAAGACGAGTTTTGCAAGGCTGGTTCATTACTGTTGTCAATTTTCTCAATATCCCACCACACCACATTCAGACATAACTGAGAACGAGAAAATTTGGCAACATTTAACTGAGAGAGAGCGAAGATAAATCTTTCCTCCATAAACCCTGCAGTTGCCGCATGAGGTATTTAATGTAGTACATATGTTTCCTTTAAAGCCCTTGGCCCTGTTGAGTGCAAGTCTAAAATCTATTTTTTTGGGATTGTCTGTGGGAGGGTGAAAGGCATGGCGTGGCTTCACAATCGACCAAAGTATCCTTCCGCACCAACAAGAACAGATGGATCACGGAAAACTTAGATGGTGTTAGCTACCAGACAGCTCTTGTGGAAATATTTTGTAATTATCAGTTTTCTCGAGAATGCGTGAAATTTTTATTTTAGTATTTTCAATACCCCTTCTACGATAATGTATCGATGTTTCTTAATTGTTACATTTTCTTATTTTTTGTTATAAAGCCAGAAGTTTTCTATTGAAAAATGCCAATTATATTGATATTTGATCACCATTAAAATTATAGAGGAGATATGTATATAAACAGTATAACTTAATCAACATGCTTCTATTCTTGAACAAACCGTGTCCGAAAATAACATTCTAAAATAATAAAAAATTCTTGATGATAACCGTTTGTTCCCATGGCTTTGCATTTCCACGCCAAATTAAAAGGGCAAATCGCCTTAATTTGTCTTCCTTTTTCCTAACTCATTATATTAAGCCTTTTATAACGCTTGCATTAGTCCCAGTATAATTATAATTATAATAATCCCCTCTCCTTTCCATTGGTAGAATGGTCTAAGGCACCACTCTAACGATACTTGACTGCCGATTAAAGGGAGATAAAGGTTTGAACATCGATTGCGTGTACTAATGTTGTTGTTTTTTTTCCTTAAACGGCTTTTCATTTTCCTTCCACGCTAATTTGGGTTACACCTACTCTAAATTCAACCTTCCTCATACGTAACATATCAGCGTAATTAACTTACTACATAATAGATAAAGATATAATCCGAATGTGTAGTAAGAACCGGTGTCAATAAAACAAATTAATAATAATAATAATAATAACCATACCAGAATGGGTGAACTGAGTTTTAAGTTAATTTAGTGACAGTGTGTATGAGGGTGTATTTTCATAAATGGTTGCCTAATCTCCCTTCATGAAAACAAGGGTTCATTTCCTTTATATTCTATCTTACTCATCCCTATACTATTAGCGTAGTTAAAATGTGTCTAGCTCGAATGTGGTGGAAAATTAATAAATAATTTATAGTACACGTTATGCTAAATAATAATCTTTCATTTTGCTCAGCAGTTGTTATAAGTTTGAAGGGTAGTTTTGATGACCTACCTAAAAATTGTACACTCCTTTTCTGTGTCGATTTGAACATAGAATAAATATTTTTCTAAGTAGATTAACTTTATTTTTTTAATCCCAACAAACGATCTCTTAAATATCTCACTAATCCGATTGTGGCATTAAAAATTAAAAAAAAAACTATCAACGGTAGGGTATAATATTTCCTTAACTAAATACAAAAGGGTTAATTGTTTAATTAAATATTGAGTTATCGGAAGTAAATAATAAAACAAATATGTGCAAATCATTATCTAGACTTTCAATTTTCATTACAGGGGATAACAAAATTCTAAAGGATGTATTATAAAAGTCGTTAACAATAATTATACTATCATTTTGTTGAAATGAATATGTTAAGTTATATTTCTATTATAACTCAAATTAAATCATAAAAGAAAAACTGAAAGATATATCCAAACCCAAGATCTCTTTTTATCATCGCATGTCACGTCTCGCTACCTAGTCAGGTATATATAGGTATCTATATAGTCCATACGCGCTATATATTTAAATATATACATAGTAAATATGGAATACATCAATCGTAGCCCAGTAGTGGAAATATTATCCTGTACTAATGTACCGTTGCTCAGGGAACGACCGAATGTACTAACCGTACATCCTTCCCATGCAGGTACATTCCATGTCCCGATGATATGAGAGTGATGGTGAATATTAGGATGTGGTGCCACTTAAACATAACTTAAGACTAATTTACCAAACCCTCGTGACCATTGGGGTAGTTCCCCTTTCGGGGGAAAAAAATACCCAAGGTACTAGCTGGGAATCGAATCCGGGATCTCTAGACTCGTAGCCAGGTGTTGGTTACCCGTTTGGGATGTACCCTTGTATGGCAAGTATTTTTCTGCAGTAGGGGTGAGAAAGGAAGCATTTTAGAGGTAACCTACACACATTTTCTTAGAAGGGAAGTGAGAAATCACACTCTCGTTAGTAATGACAAAGATTTGAAATATGATCTACTCATGGTCAGTAGGCCAGTCTAACCCGAGAGAGATACGTTATATTCCAGGGATGGTAAATTTATAGCACACGTGCCACCGTGCACGCAAACACGATTTGGGCGGCACGCCGAAATGAAAAAAATAAAGATTAAATAAAAGATTTCCCAATGCTGTTTTTTTTTTTTGTAATCAATAATATTTCGATAGTAATGCATTCAAAGTCATGTCACAATAAACTTTGTGAAGTCAACGGTAAGAAATCATCTAAACTTTTGATAATTAATTGCATCTCGTTTGGTGTTGAAGACTTCAAGCTATTAACCGAACATAGATATCTTGAATAGCAAAATATATCAGGTTTTGAACTAAACCTGAAAACATGACATAGGTTTTTTGATTTTAACGTAGTAAAATATTAATTTTATTGTCTTATTTTCATTGAAGATGTTAATTTCAATGATTTTACTTTAATATTTTGAAATTAATATTGTCTAAGATTTAATAAATTAAAAGCAATTTAATACATTTTCCTTTTTAAAATATATAGACTAGTAAACTATATAATTTGGTTTAGAGTCTTTCATTTCATAATATTCAACAAGTTTTGATTTATAAATAGTAATTTAAAGCACCTAAATAAGAGATGGCACACTAGGGTATCCCAAAATGGAGCTAATCCTTAATTGGCACACTGGTCGGAAAAATTTCACCATCCCTTCCTTAGACCATTTGGCTTTATAAGGCGATTGGCCCTTTTATTTGGAGTGGAAATGCAGAGCCATAGGGACCAATCGGTTATCTTCAAGAATTTTTATTCTTTTGCAATTTTCTTCCCGGAAACGTTTTATTCAAAAATAGAAGCATGTTGATTAAATTATACTTTTTATATACGTATCTCCTCTATGATTTTAACAGTGATCAAATATCAATAAAATCGGCATTTTTCAATAGAAAACTGCCGGCTTCATACAAAAAAAATAAGAAAATGCAACAATTAATAAACATCGATACATTATCATAGAAGGTGTGTTGAAAATACTAAAATGAAAATTTCGCTCATTATCGAGAAAACTGATATTTCCAAAATATTTCCACAAGGGCTGTCCGGTAGCTAGCACCATCTACTCTTTCCGTGATCCATATCTTCTTGTTGGCGCGGAAGTATACTTTGGTCGGTTGTGAAAACACGCAATGCCTTTCACCCTCCCGCCCACCATCCCACAAAATAGGTTTTAGACTTGGACTCGACAGGGCCAAGGGCCTTAAGTAGGTCCCCGATGAAATTTATGTTTAGTAAAACTAATTGTTTCTATTGCTTTACTAAATATAACCAAACTCATTTATTCCACATTAATAATATAATATAATATAATATAATTTTAAAGAGTTCACTTTCCTTTAACAGGGACTTTTGTATAAATGAAATTATGAAAACAACCCCCGGACAGAGATATGAGAACTGGTCGTCCAGCTTTACGTACCGACAACCCTAACGACTGAGCTATTTAAGATAGGTCAGTTGTTAGATCAGTAGATGGTTAGCCAGAATGTCATCTGGAGAGATATCATAATCCTCAACCGTTTCCTATCCGTGGCCAGGGCAATTTAGCAAGACGCCTCAATTCTCCTCTATCTTTCCACCATTCTTCCTCCTTTAATCATTTTCATTACTCTCCTCTCATTACATTTGAACACTTACTGTTATATCTTCCTTCTCGTCGCTTTCTTGGCTTTCCTTGTGGTTTTTTCCCTACATACTTCATTTCTATCATTCTATTTGGTATTTTCTCTTTTTCCATTTTCATTGCATGACTACATCATCTCAGCCTTGCTACCTATACTAGTTCGTGTACTCCCTGAATTCCCGTCTGGAGAAGAGTTTATATTTTTTAATGACGTTGCATACTTTGAGTAATTTGAAACTGTTTTGCAAAGCGGGTTGCATCTTAACTTGATGAACCCAAGCAGTCTAAGCACTATCACACTTAGATACCAACGTATGAAATAGAAAGAGAGGGATGAAAATGAACAGTTCACTCTGTGAGGCCCCTTGTTTGATTGTGAGGCCCCTTGCTTATCTGTGAGACCCCTAGTTTATTTATTGAAAACAACACGCTTCGGGTGTTGCGTGGTCTGTCGCACTACTCTTGTGTTGGACTAAACTGCCAAAGACGTGGAGATCGGGGTTCAATCCCAGTCGGATGAACTGATAGGGGTTTTTAATAAATTGTTTTCCACTCTACCTTCACGCACATTCGGATGGTTTTCATTTAAATTAAACCTCCATAATCCCCAATCAATTATTGTAATTAGTATATAGTGTATAACCCTAAAGGGTAGTTAAACGCTTTGCTAAAAAAAAAATTGAAAACGCTTTCCTTTTTCCTCGGACGAGTTTACATATTCACCATAATATTTATAACTTTAAAATACTGACTTGTTTTTTAAAATTACATTTTTGTTGTTGTTGATCCATGCTTACACATACTTTTTAAATCCAAGTTCTGGAAGGAAGACTCCTACAAGCCATTTTCGTAACTTATCAAAATATAACAAGTTGTAGATTATTTTATAAAAAGCATATTTACAACAACATAAACAATTTCAAGATAATAATTTCAATTTCCTGTATCATAATGCTGGCCAACAGTCATTAGACCTATAACAGGCCAACACCGAAAAGAACACAATTACCTTAAAATTATAATAATAATGATAACAACTTTGTGACCCAATATGAATTTTTAAATGATTATTTAAAAATTTATGGTTTTTGTTTCAACATTATTTCTTTAAAACTCAATTAGTAAATAATGTATAGAAAAAATTCACAAGAAGATATAAGTGTGATGAAATATAAATCACTCATGGAATAAACCACCCTCACTAACCTCAGACGAGATTCGAACCCTAGCATCGACATCACCAGCAACCCAGTTAATAGCGAGTATTGACACCTTATATCGTGTGAATACCAGCATTAATTCATATTATTTCTTTTCTCGCAATGTGTTATACTTTTTTTTTGACAATGTTGAGAAATCTCGTCCAATTTTCGATCAATGTCTGTGTGATTCAAAGCTATTTCTTTTTGGAGGGAAAAAAATAAAATCTAATCTTTAGTGTAGGAGTACCAGCCGTCAATTACATTCTTTCTCTTCTTTACAACTTCTTTGTGGAGAGATCTCATCAGTTGATGTTAAGAGATTGAGTTCGACAAAGCGAAAAAGAAGAAATAAATAAGGGGGAGATTTTCAGATGAAACTGAACTAAATAGAACATTCTATTTTGCCATTTCTGCAAATCGGATGCTTTATTAGCAAAATATTGCTTAAAGGAATTTTATATTATAATCATTTATTTTAATATATTTTATAATTTGACAAATCTCATTATAATTTTTTTAATCTCAAATATCGTACTTCGAGAGTAAAAAAATAAACAAAATTTTAGTCAACCTTCTAATTTCTAGTATAAGTTTATTATTTAAAAGTCAACAAATTAATCTCAAAAATGTATACTTGTAAGACAATTTATTTAAGAATTCTAATTATATCTAGTCACTTAAAAAATTATTTCATAATTGCAAAATATGTCTTTAATATGGTTAGATCATCGGAAATATCATCGAAAGGAAAAAAATAGAACATAGTAATAGCATATATATTTTAATTTCACTAATGTACTTCTTTTATAAAATTAATTAAAGTATAATTATCATTGTTTGGATTATTTTTCTTTTTTATGTATTTTTTCATGCAAAATTGTGTATTCTGTGATGAAACGCTTCCTTATATATACATATAATCAATCGTCTTACTGGCTATTCCAGAAAACACCAATTAAATTTAATATAATAAGATGGGGAACTTATATTGAAGAGTAAATAAACCTGTACTGGCGTGAAGAAAGATAGAAAATATTAAGTAAAACCACTCTCTGCCCCTCGCCCATCCCCCAGCTGGGATTAACACATGCATGTAAATGGCAAACCAGAATGGATGAACCTAATATCCATCCCGACTGCACACCATTGAGTAGGATTTTTTTTTAAGACGTTTCATTAAACAAGTTTACATTCATTTAGTGTGAGAAAAGTTTTTATTATTTGGAGGAACGTTTAAACCCCCTTCACCCTTAGTTATCAATTAATAGGTCTAAAATGTAACTCTATTACGCTTGACATGTAAATAACTATCAAATGTATTTGGAGCGGGATAATCCCGCACTTCATATTTTGATTCTGGAAAGAGAGATAACCATCGCTCGTTTGGATTCCTTTCAAATTAATTAGTTCGTTTGTCAGCCCGGAAAATGAGGACTGGTGAACAATATTAAAAACTAAAAAAAAACCTAGAAATAACAACTTCTTTAGAAATATTTTATACTTTTCAAATTATCTATATAGTTACATGAAGTGCCTGTTTGAATTTAAAGAATCGATGGTACGATGCAAATAAAATATTCTATGGGCACTCCAACTGATAAAAAATATTACAATTTCCCCTTGAAGCAACATCCTCTTAAATTCTTAAAGATTCAAACCCATATCAAAAGGGAGGGGGGGGGGAGAAAATCAAATGGGCAAGATTACAACATTCTGATTACCTCAACATCAAGGTAGTTGATGGATGTCACCCAGGAAAACCCAGACAGTACTTACAGTGGTGAGATGACGTCACTTGGGAAAACCCAAGGAGGGGAGGGAGATGACGTCAATGGTAAATACTTGGTTGAGGGGAGAGGTAAGACGGGATTCATTTTGAGGCATGAGTGTTGACCGCTCGCTAAATTATGTGCTGTTACATCAATAACATACTTAGTAGTAGCACAGAAAACATAGTTCGTTCGATGATGAAATTATTTTACAGGGTAGCCTATATTTTCTACTCGATGGTAAGTCACCAAGGATTTTTATACCATAGGGAAAAAGTTCAAATTTATATATTACATAGACATTTTTACACCTAATTTTTTAATTGATACGGGAAAACCCACACACGTCTACTAAGGCTTCGGTTTCATCTTATATGAATTACCAGAAGCAAAAGGTTGAAGTTTTAATCCGAGATTTTCCCCCCCTAAAATAATTCTCACTATACCTCCACGCAAATATGAGTGTCTTTTCTTTATATTCCACCTACCTCCTTTTTTTATTCCGACCCTTTAGTGAAAATAGTCTAGACCAGGAGTATGCAAACATTTAGGGCTCCAATCGAATTATTAACTAATCAAAGGTCCCGCGATCACCCATCGTTTATCCGCTATACTTTTGCTCTTTTTGTGTGTCCAAACCACTCATATTTATTCTTTAAGGTGTGGCTTAATGGAGCGTGAGTAATTTTACAGTTTTTATTGCATTACATTTTTTTTTTGCCAAAATAAATCAAATATTTCTCCAGTAGAAGCATAAAGTATAGTTTTCTGCACATGCTAATATCAAGAGATCTTGTCAAAAACTTTCTAAATAAAGAGAAAATTTTTGACAAAATTCCAGGACACCCTTAAAAGATATTCAATATCTGTTGATATTAGCATGTGCAGAAAACTAAACTCTAAGTTTCTTCTTGAGAAATATCTTATTTATTTTTGACATCAAATTTCAATTCTATAGAAATAGTAAAAAATACTCTCGCTACCTTCAGCCGCACCTTTAAGGTGGGATGGAAGGGGCGGTAAGAAAATGCCAGTGTTTTTTGCCGTTTTCACAGTAAAACATTATTTTTGGTTAAAATAAATCAATTATTGCTCAACTACAACCATAGAGTTTAATTTTCCTCACATGTTAAATTAACAGTTAAAAATATATCATAATCATAGTGGCATTTAACGAGAAACATTTTAAATTAAGAGAAAAATTATTTATTAAATTCCAGGACACCTTTGATATATGTTCAAGAAATTTTGAGGTAATCTTGAGAAGAAAACTAAATTCTATATTTGTACTGGAGCAATATTTTATTTATTCTGGCAAAAAAAAAAGTTTTGCAATAAAAACTGCAAAAACACTGTTTTTTTCTCGAATTCCCTTCCATCCCAAGTTAAATGAAATTATTTATCAAATACTTATGCCCTCTACTCCCTTTTTAGGAGAAGTTTAGAAATAAATAAAAAATATATTTTCATATTAAATTTATTTAATGTTCCTACAAATTTTACTGATTATGACTAATCAAGGTTATTTTGTTACATTCTAATATTATTTTAAAGTACTATTCAAGTTTAAAATAATCAAAGATAAAATGTTAAATAATAGATTATACTTAGCACCACGTCTTACTACCCGCCCGGTTTATACGCTATCGAATGTTAAAGATTGTTTATATTTACGACTTTAAATTGCCGCAAAATCGACCGGTCGATCGCGACCGACTGGTTGCAGACTCCTAACAGGAATGGACAAAAATACAAAAACTATCAAGAAAATTCATATCCGTTTCAGTAGCCACGTGTTCTAAGGCACTACACTTGCAGTACGTAGTCTAGACTGCTGATGACAGAGAGAACGAGGTTCGAACCTCTGTTGGGTGTACCGAGGGTGGTTTTTCCTAAATTATTTTCTACACACCCTCCTTGCAAATGCGGGTACACTTCATCCGAATATTACATTCATTTATACCTAAAACCATGAGCGTGATTATTACTTAAGCTTAGAACGTTACTAGGTGCTAATAAAAAAATTATATATATATATATATATATACATATATACATTTTTTATTAGCACACACACACACACGCGCGCGCGCGCGGATGCGAGCCGGGAGCTGAGTTGGGCCTGCTGTGATGAACGCTCTTAATCTCAGCCGGGATTGTAGAGGGAGGTTTTCCTAAATATTTTTATTCCGTCCTTCAAAGCAAGTGTGGGTAAATTTGTCTCTAAACTCTACCATCCTTATTTCTACACGGTTAGCATAGTTAAAATTGGTGGGGGGAAATATAACATAGTTATATATATATATATAATTATGCCCTTACCATCCTTATTTCTACACGGTTAGCATAGTTAAAATTGGTGGGGGGAAATATAACATAGTTATATATATATATATATATAACTATGTTATATTTCCCCCCACCAATTTTAACTATGCTAACAGTGTAGAAATAAGGATGGTAAGGGCATAATTATATATATATATATAACTATGTTATATTTCCCCCCACCAATTTTAACTATGCTAACCGTGTAGAAATAAGGATGGTAGAGTTTAGAGACAAATTTACCCACACTTGCTTTGAAGGACGGAATAAAAATATTTAGGAAAACCTCCCTCTACAATCCCGGCTGAGATTAAGAGCGTTCATCACAGCAGGCCCAACTCAGCTCCCGGCTCGCATCTTCGTGTGTGTGTGGGTGTGTGCGCGCGTGTGTGAGGTATAGGAGTAAAAGGGAAAAGAAAATACATACGATATAACAGAAGTGTGCGCAATACATTCGTATTTGAATGATTAATTGACATTTCTCGCGGTGACGATGGGAAGGGGGAAGGGAGGACAAATTTATTGTTCATAACTACAGAATGTCCCTGTTATGATACAACTAATATTTGTGAATAAAGCTTAGCTGTGAATCAATTCTAAAATTGTCAAAAAGCGGCCTTTTCAACACAGTTTTTATCAAAATATAATTTAATATTTCAAAAATGTCCAGGATTAGGAACTTCTAGTAACTATTATCTCCATTAATATTTAATCAGAAATTAAACACGTGCAATAATGTTCGTGTAAATTTACTATTTCTAGACGACTGTAACACAGAGTTGATTGGTACGTGATTCACGTTCTTAAAATCTCTACTTCATCGTCTCTGGCAAGTTAGACGAATAAGACAGAAGCTTAGTACGCGTGCTGACCGATGATTACCGTTAATATCAAATTTACACATTTCGAATTTAATATTAAACAATATTAAACCTAAAATACTGTTAGAGAGTAAAGATGTTCGAAGAAAATGTTAACCAAGTTGATAACTGACTTTTAACTCTCTCTCGAATCCTCGAAGATCGTCCAATTAATAACCTAAGAGCAATAAATGATATGTGGTTTGATTTGAGACGTTTTAATGACGTAATATAAATTCTATACTTATTTACCAACGGTTGTTAAAAGAAATGGGTTGAAATAAAGGATAATTTTGTCTTGAATTAGAACAGCTTATATTTTGCTATCTATATTCAAAACACAACAAATATGAAATGTATTTATTTAATCAAATTGTTCTAATTTAAAACACATGTTAACAACGTCCATTAGAGCCAATTAACAAAACCAGACTCACAAGAGAAAGTCAGTCGTTCATAATTCAAGAAACAAACATGGCTTATCCAAAATGAGTTTAAAATAATTTAATCAGGGGTTGGGGGTGTGTTACTTTAGTCTCCAATGTTTGTTATTTGGAGAGGGGGAGCGAGGGATTGGTAAGGAGGGGGGGGGGGGTAACAGATTGTCCTCTACTCTTTAACTCCATTATACTAAATATTCACAAGTTGTAGGTCGGTAGCCGTGTCGACATAAATGAAAAGGGTGGAAGGATGAAAAGTAGAGGGGATAGGGGTTTTGCAACTTGTTTCAGGGTATGCAGGCTTTTAACTGGATTACGAGTAAAGTTTACCTGTAGCCACTCCCACCACACGTTCTGTGATGGGACTAGTTTTCATAAAGGAGTAGAGTAGGGGGTACTTTTAGATGGTCTCTTCTCGCAGCGTTACTCTTGAAGCTGTTAAACGCTGAGCTTTTTGGTGCGAGAGGATGTTTATTTGCGTGATGTTTGGATGAATAAATCTCCGTCTACAGACCATGTTCGTAAGGTGCATTGAGGTCCGTTAAGAGATGGACTCCACATTAACAGATTGCACCATCTACATAGTCTTGAATTTTAAGACCTTAATCCTTATCACTATTTAGAAGCTGACTCTAGTAAAAAAAATTTAAGGATTATTCGATATGGACTGCTAAGAAGTACCAATCACAGCAAAGTAAATATTGGCGCGAGCATCGTAATGAAAGCACCAATGGCAATGAAAGGATTCGTAACCATGAAAACTGATTCAAAATAAAAATTATAGTTCTACTCGCGTAGCTATTTCAGAAATTATTATAAATCCCCGATAATGGTGGCAGCTCAGGATTTTTTTTCTAAAAAATACTGTTTTGCTTTGATAGGTTAAACCTCCCATTCCTATTCTTAATAACCTCTGCTTCACAGATAACATCTGCTTGTGCCTTGCTATAAACAACTTTCTATCTAAGACTTTAATTATACGTAGTCTTTGATTTTCTCTTTGGTTGGCACCGTCATATGATTAAGGATATGGACTTTGTAGACGTGATTTCCATTTCTAAGTACCATTAAGGACTTTACAGATGCTAAGCTTATCGACTCAGTAGATGACTTGTTAGCGTCATTTGCTCTTTGACGTTATAATCTGATCTTAACAATAAGAACCTTTTAATAGGAACATATACATTAACATGTAGCCAATTATGATGGAGGTGACAATTGTGAAAATTGACACCTTCTATCAGAAAACGTTAGTATGCTTTGATTGCATTGGAAAATGTTAGCCAGCAGTTAAATGGTTAAACAATATCCCTNGGGGTTCCTAAATGGTTTTCCACTCTCCTTCCACGCAAATGCGGGTTCACTTCCTGTAATTCAACCTTCCATATTCCTAATCCATTAGAGTAATTAGTACTTAAAGCGTATAACCCGAACGGGTAGTAAGACGCGGTGCTAAATAAATATAATATTATTTGTCAGCTTCTGAGAGGTTGGGGGTTTAAATCTCGATGGTGTGTAGCAAGGTAGGTTTTCCTAGATGATTTCCTATTTTACCTAAATGCGCATTTATATACACCCTACTCTAACTTATACTTTACTCAAACTTCTACCTTTGCTAATCACAGACTTATTAATGTAAGTATGAAAATATTCCAATAGAATAGTAAGACGGGGAACAAAAAACAAAATATACTTGGGGATTGGTAGATTCCTTGAAGCAAATCATACACATAGCCATTATTGTTGGTTAATGTAAGCCAGCTTTGTCAACTTTTGATGAAGAAATATTAACTTTAAAAAACTATTCCTTTGTTATCAACTCACTTAATTATTTTCCCTTGATTTGTTTATCAAATAAACTAGACATATTTGGGATAAGAATGAAATAAGAATGGCTTTTAGTAATATATACATTGTCAGAAAAAAAAAGCCAAAGCTATAGTGAAACAAGAACTGTAACGTTTTTTATATATCAGACAATAAACTTACTATTTCAATACGACTACATTTATGGTTCTACTCAACCTTTAAGGTACTTGATGATCTAAGCTAGTCGTTAAATCATTATGTCAGCCTGCCTTCTACCTTATTCTGTAACCACCTTCCCTCCATTTTACACTCAAGTTTATTTTTTATTTTTTCCCAAATGAACGACGCATTCAGAAGTAGTGGACACCCATAAACTTGTGGGTAGATTTAAGAGGATTAAAAGCTAAGAGTATCTTTTCACGAAGTTGTGGTTGGTTAAGCTTTGAACATTATGATTAGGAAGGATGTCATTAGACATACCAACTCCCTCTAAAAGTGACTTAAGCCTATCATTAACTGGATAGGAATATTTTTAGTCCAACCTTTGGGGATTTCAAGGTGTTTGTGTAACTAGTGATGTAAGTCCAAATCTCCTAGATATAGTTGCGAAAATTTCCCTTTTAAAAATTATTTCAATATTGTTTAGTTTACATTAATGGTGAGAGGTATATTTATGTACCAGGTCACGTGAGGGAATGCTTATAAATATAAACGAACATTCTTTATAAAAAAAAATGTTAAATTAAACTTAGCCCCAAGTTGATTTTATTTCAGAATTAATGGTTTGAAAATAAAAGTATTCTTTTTACGCTTCAAGGGCACAGTCTACTTGATGATAATCATACTCGTACTGATTTCTTGTAGTAATGGCAGTTCTGAAGCTTCAAGTCTCATTAAACAATCCTCACCTTAAATTTTTTATTGACACCTGAATACAAATACTTTATTTGTTGAGAAACATTGGATAACTGTTTCTACCCACTCGCTTTGATATTATAACTATAAAATTGTGCCTGAAACATCGTTTAATATGATCCTATTTCACCTGTTAGAAACTTATTATTATTATTATTATTATTACGTGTTCTGTCTCACGACAGGTCCATTCCTTTTTGTCAGTGAACTTAGACCGTTAAGGTTTCTAATTATATAGATAAATGTGTATAATCTTCACCTCAAATATGATGTAATTCATTTATTGAAATAAACCGTTTCTTAAATAATGCGAGATTCCTAAACGTCTGCAATGCATCTAAGCGCTCCGGTATGCGGCCAACTTAGTAAGCTTACAATACACCTAGGAGATGATGAAAGTCCCTTCTTCCACGGACCGAACACCGAGAAGAGAAAGGTTCATTAGAAATATGACGACAGAAGTACCAAGATGAGTATCTTTAGGCAAAGGGGAAACATCAAAGGCTTCATTCAAAATCTCAAGATAATTCTGGTTTAATTCCTGCTATAACCCCTCCCCCTTCCACCCACACCCACATCGCCACCCATCTTCCTTGAGTATCAAGGCGCTGCTCCTTCCCAACTTGGTTGAGGTATATGTTTGACCTATCTTCACTTTTAGGTGGAAATATATATTTAACAATAAAATGGCGTAGTGATATCTAAATAAGCTATGACAAATATAGCCCACACATTTTCTCGGACAAATATAATACTAGTATTGAAGAAGTAGCTGGCTTTAACCGGGAGAAATGGTTTAGGGTAAAAAAAAGGTTAAAAAAGGGTTAAAGGGTGCAAAAAAGGGCAAAAAGAAACTATATAAAAAATGGTTATAAATCGTAAAACTATCAAAAGGATTAATAGAGTAAAAAAGTGTTCAATGTAAACAAAAATTTTAAATTCGGATTTTCATGTCCAAATGTTTTTGAACAGGGGCTACTACAACCTGCATTCCACAAATGTATGAAGTGAAGAACTCAATCAATCTCGCGGCGTTAATATATTGCCATTTTTCTGTTTTTAATTAATTTAGATAAATCAAATTAATACTTTAAAATGTATGCTTCAAAATGCAAATGTTCATGCAGTGGGACCTACTAACTTTTATATTTGGGGAACTCTACGTGTGGTAGATATCGCGCAACGCTCCAACTCACCGCCCAAACTACACATATAGTGTGTTTGAACCTAAAGTAATACAATTTCCCTGTACACTTTAATCCGGCCAACCATGCTAAAACCATTAAATTTTGTTCAAATTTTTGGTCTACACTACTGGAAGAGCTAAGTTGTTCAAGCACGCGTGTGCAACATGTTGCATGGGAATTAATCGTGCAGCACTTAGATATGCGATAATGGCAAGCACTTTCTGTGACTTAGGACCATTAAAGATGACCCTCAGAACGTATACCTATTTCTAAATGGACCGGTGTTATGTTTACTATTAATTTTGGTATATTCTGCTGCCGTGCTCCAAGGTATAGAGGTGTGCAGTTCCGCATGCCTAAAACTTATGCAACTTGATGTACATGCATGTTCACACAGCTTTGATCTCCCTGCGCTGTGCGTCGAAACTTCGAATAGAATTTGATTGTATTAGCATAATTTACTGAAGGTGAGTGTATAGGGTTTTTGTGTAACTTTTGGTTCAAACAAACTATATGCGCAGTTCGGGCGTTACGTTTCCAAGCCTGCTGTATAGATACCCAATAACCTGGGTTTTAATAATAATAATAATAATAATAATAATATCTAGCACCACGTCCTACTGCCCGTTAGGGTTATACGCCTACGTATTAAATACGCTAATGGGTTAGGAATTGTGATGTTTGATAATAGAGGAAGTGAACCCGCATTTTCACTGAGGGAGAGTGGGAAACCATTTAGGAAAAAACCACCCAAGCGAGATTCGAACCTTGATCTCCCCATCCTAGGCAGTCTAACTCAACACTAAACTACCACATTGGCTAACTACGCCGAGGCGGATACAAGGGTTTTGGGTGCTTTCATGTAAAAAAAGGGGAGGAATAAAATTATATCTGTTGAACCTTCCTTCATGTAAAACCTAGGCTACATAGCTACGAAAATATCAAGTACAGGACACACAACAATTTATTAAATAAATAATAGGCTACATATACATTTTAACTCCCATTGAAGGAATCGCGCTGTCTCTTTCTATCAATACAACATAGAATAAAGGTGAACAAAGAAGCCTGGTAATTAAGTTTTGATTAGCAATACTCCAGGCTGGCTACATATAGCTTTAATTAGTAGCCACCCCATCACAGAACTTTATGAGACAAAACATGCATCAATGTCACACGCTGTATTACAAATCTAGGAGCGAATAAACCTTTTTTTAAGAGGATCAAGATAACTAACCGTGACAATTGTTAAATCTGGCAACATAGGTTCGGTGAGCTCTCCTGATTGACACATAAGGTAACCTCATATAGCTCTAGGTGTCTTATTTATATACATTACATATGAATTACGTGACTGTAGTAAGCAAGCTTCTAACCCCTATACTTTGGTTCACTAACAGTAAAACCCGCCTCGGTGGCGTAGTTGGTTAACGTGCTAGTCGTGTTGAGCTCGACTGCTGAGGACGGGGAGATCGAGGTTTGAATCTGGGTCAGGTGAACTGGGGGAGGTTTTTCCTAAAAGGTTTTCGATTCTACCTCCACGCAAATGCGGGTTCACTTCCTCTAAGTTCCACCTTCCCAATTCCTAATCCATTAGCATAATTAGTACTTAAGCGTATAACCCGAATGGGTAGTAAGACGTGGTGCTAAATAATTAAAAAACTAACAGTGAAAACGTCATGACCACTAATTGGGAGTAGGGGCCAAACTATATCCCTTACACTAGGGACAAATTAGCTCTAATTAGGACGTCACTCTAAAGATCATTAATCGCCTAGTTGGTTTCACACTCGTATGTTGAACTAAAGGTAAACATTAGATTACCTAACGTCCCCATTAATAATCTTAAGAAACCCGTCTACGAAGCAATAAATACAAACTTGAAAGCTAGAAAAGAGATCAATCTCGATCAAGACCAGCAAACAAAGTTAAACAGGGAACACAAAATAACAATGAGAATACAAGCCCTTAATGAGGGGAATAAAATACTAATTAGGTCATGAACTACCAAGTAGTACTCCCATTAAGTAAGAGCTGACGTTCCACGAGTAATAGTAGACATAAAGTCTCCTCATAGCAAAACAACTATACTAGATCGACTTTGCATAGTACACCAACTACCAGATTGACAAAAAGATCGCCAAGCGACCACTAAATAATGGCTGAGTTATCAGAGCAATACATACTTTACGTTAACTGTGTTAATATATTATATAACAAACTATCTAGCCAAAAAATCTCTGGCTGATCCAAAACACGGCTTGAGGCCGTACAAAGAAACTGAACCTAGAAGATATATATACACATGTATATATCCACTTCAAACAAGATTTGTTCAGAAGGAACGTATTGCCCAACTATCTATCAACAGGCACACTTGGTCACATGAAACCAATAAACACCAATTACATTATACAAATAAAACCTACTTAAGGTAGACGGCAGAATCGTTAAGCGATCCACCACTTTCACTCCTAAATGTAGTTAATAACATGACCAATGCAAACAAATTTTGGTCAGTGTAATGACAGCAGTAAACCAGTAATCCTCGGAGGGATTACAATTCTAAAATCCGAGTATATGGACAGACAGTCCATATAGAGTAGATCGGTGGCGCTAATGCTCAAAATAGATATTCACGGAGTGGCGGGATGCTAACTATGGACACCAATGCCATGGCTCCGTTCAACGCCAAAGAACTTCTAGCTGCTAGTCTTAGAAAAAGACCAAATTATTAATGTGTTCTCTAGAAAGTTGAATATACTTCTGTATATATTTTAGATCATAAATGATATTAAATTGGCTCCCTGATTAACTAGAGACTAGGAAGGTAAAACATGTGTGGTTGACCAATCATGTGCCAGGGTATAGCTGTCGGAGGGGTAGATGCCAGAAACGGGTAGACTATAGGCGCATGCGCAAAGATTAGACGATGGGAGAAGCGGCACAAGAAATAGTTTGATTCAATGTTTTTCTGTTGAGTTGTAACTCCAGTATAGTTAAATGTGGCCCGTCGGTGACCATTCCACGACACAACTGCATCGGTTAGTCCACGGTAAGTATAAACTCAACCTCAATTCTTGTCGAGTCGTAATTTCCTTAAGGTGAAGTAGAAACAGTTAGTTAACTGCGAGCTAATTTCTGTTAGTTTGGCACACTTTGAGGTATTACCATAACATTAGTTTATATAGGGTTTGAGAAAATCACAGTATTTAAATCACATGTAATAAAACACCTTATAGTACCTGGATATATTCGAACCAAGACCTACACTTGATGCAGATAATCTCAAATCTATAATCTACATTCATTATATGTGATTATTTAAAGAGTATCGTGTTTTTATGATTATTATTACTATCCAAGTCATCATATCTGAATCAACTTAATAAAATAGAATAAAATAACTAAGGTATTTAGTTTCCACAGAATCCTACTTATTTTACTTTTGTTCAAGAATGCTTCTAAATAAAATATTATGTTCTTTTTACCAATATATTATATTAATGTTTTTCGATTCATACAGAATGTGCACTTAAATGGGAACCTTGGGGTTTATTTGATCGAACTTTAACATTAATTACAACAAGAATATTCACTTATATATTCTTAGTATTTTAATTCATCCTAAGCTTCAGTGACAAAAAGTTTTGCTCAGGAGTAAATATTTATTCGTATCAACCATTATTTAATTAAGATTCTACTCGTTATTATGTTAATGGTCGGTTACTTTGAACTTTTGTTCTGAACTTAATTTTACTTCCATCTTTAAGAAAATTTATACTATCTCAATTTCTTTTAAAGTACAATGTGTTTTTCCTGGTAGTCATTAAAGTATTTCCCAGGAAATAGTTTGTATTTTCTTTTGCAAATAAGTGAAATTAGCTTACTGCCTTATATATTTTTTTATTAAAATGTA
The DNA here is from genome assembly GCA_902151425.1 of Timema shepardi. Classification (NCBI taxonomy): domain Eukaryota; kingdom Metazoa; phylum Arthropoda; class Insecta; order Phasmatodea; family Timematidae; genus Timema; species Timema shepardi. The sequence goes on along the minus strand of CABFVX010000727.1, from coordinate 133,729 downwards.
AGTATACTGAATGATTGGATTAATTTTCCCTGAGGTAAATACTTTTTCTTCAATACGTCCAAACAACCGTTCAGCTTTAAGGCCCTTGGACCTGTCGAGTGCAAATCTAAAGGGCTAGTTTCATAGTCAGACTTAGGGCTAGTTTCATGGTCAGACTTAGTACGCCTAAAGGGCGAGTCGATACTAAATGCAGGACGACACCTACCTAAACCAAACTGGGATGGGCCAGTTTCGTATATTAAACTGGCCCATTTAATTTAAGTTCAGGTAGGTGTCGTCTTGTATTTAATATAGCGCCGCACTTGAGGTGTACTAAATCTGACCATGAAACTGGCCCTAAAACCTATTCTATAGGATTATGAGCGGGAGGGGGAAAGGCATGGGGTGGCTTCACAACGTATCTACTGAAACATTGATATTTTCATTTTAACAAGTACAAACCCGTTAATCTCTTGTTGGACTAGAGAGCCTAATACAGGGATATTGGGGTTCGATCCCGATTGAGTTTACTGAGAGTATTTTTTCTTAAATTATTTTACACCATCCCTCCATAAAAATGTGGGTGCATTTAATCTTAATTGAGACTTTATATTTCTTAACACATTAGGGATATTAATCCTACATAGGCTATACACCGATCGGTAGAAAGAAGTTGTGCTAAAGAAACAAGAACAGTTTTATTTCAAATAACCAAAAAATAAGGAAGTTAACGCAAGTTCCCTTCCTTACTACTTTAATATATTTATTTTTTGATAAGAATTCCAACGTAGATAAATCCCTTCGGGATAAAGATTTTCTCCCAAAGCAAACTGTCATCTTGATCTTTGTGTAAGTTTTAACCTCAACCACCGCTAAAAATTTCTTCCTTGTCTCATGGATTACCAAACCGTAACTTATTCAATTTTCACGGGGCTGTGACATCTTTTGACGCGAAGACATAAAACACGCTTTTAAGATCAAAGGATTCCAAAAACATCAGGGTTCACCCGAACTAGCTTAAAAGGTCGATGCAACAACAAGACTTGTAATTTTGATTCATCTAGGAGTTCACAAGGACTTTGTTTATACAATGACGATATTTTAATTTTGATCCCCTACATAGAAATGTATTTGAAGTTGTCAATTTTATCTTGGACCCATTTTGTTGCGGAATATTATTACATTTAGTTTTTATCTTGTGAATTTGAATTTAAAAATTAATAAACAATATGATTAAAGGTTTTTCACACACCTGGAAAACTGAGATAACTGAGTAAACAGAATAAAGTTTTGTCTGAAAAAAGAAATAGATAGAAAACAGGAAATTTTGCAAGATTTCTTAAAATACTGGAATATTGGTTAATTTGGGACATTTAACTGACAACCTAAAATGGTAGGTTTTTAGATAGACATTAATTACGAAGTGAACAAGTCAGTTTGATGGAAAGTGACAAAGTGACATGCAATTACGTTTTTTTTAGCACTGCATCTTACTGCCTGTTAGGGCTATACGCTTATGCAGTAATTACGCTAATGGTCTTAGAGATTATATTTCAAGGAAGTACATCAGCATTTGCCTGGAGAGAGAGATAAAAACCGTTTTGGGAAAATAACACCATAAGCACACCCAACCGAAATTTGAACCTCCATCTCCTCATCATCGGCAGTCTTGTCTACCCTTTTCTTACTCTTTTCTTCATTCTAAATTGGCTGAAAAAATAGGAATTCCTTTTGAAAAAGATGGAAAACATTGGGAATTTGGTAGAAAGAAAATGGTGGTAACCCTGTTTATACTAGAGAGTAGCTTTGAAAATACTAATAATTTATTTAGCGGTGAACACTGAAGATATTCTACTATATCATTAGTTTTACATGATGGGTGTCATTATAGTAGTATGCATAAAAGGTGACAGTTGCAAATTACATGTCTTAATGTATGGATATTTTAACGTAGATTCATCAGCTTTTGTCGCTGACAGATTAGCTCCTTTCTACCATAACTTTACTATACATTCATGATTCTTGGATGCTAAAGTAATTATTTACTATTATTTTAGTCAAACTTTTAAAAAGGTTATTCGTTTCAAGCTATTATAACATAAAAATGTGCTCTATTTTTAAGTGGTGACGAATTTTAATAACCATTTTATTTACTAATTTTGTAGTTTTATGTGTTGAAGTTGATAACTTTTAAGGTGGCTGCCTCGATTAGAGAGAAAGTATCAATCGCAGTCAGGCTACAAGGCTTAAAATACTACGGTCTCTATCTTTTTCTTATTATTCCTTTAACCCTTTACCTACAACCACCATTTGTCACAGCAATAAAAAGAGGAGAAATAAAGCTACATTGCTCCTTATCTCAAGGTAAAGAGGAATTCTCATGTATCTTAAAATTTTATGTTTTAGGACTATCAAAAGTTACTCTATTTGTTAGAGGAATGCTCAATCTAGAGATCTTGTAACACTAGGGATTCTTTCCAGATATAATATTTCTGTGATAATATTTCGGTTGTCTATAGCTCCGGGGTCGAGCGCCTATCATCACTATACGGAATACATACCGTTTAACTAGCTGTTAATTGCTCCTTGGTCAAGCACCAATTAATTCGGTATATTTAATTAAATGAAAGAAAGAGAACTATTAATGGCTATTTATTTCACACACGGTTTATTCAAGTGATATCTGTTAATTACTGATACATACTCCAATTAAATACTTTATATCAATGCACACTTGTGATAACAGCGTAAATTATTGTATTTTGTGTTAGACTGTGACTGCGAGATCCAGTGAGTCCCTGACTGCGTTGCTTGTTTGCGTGGTTTGTGTGACTTTCTTGTGCCCCTAACCATACGCACAGGCGGTTTATATATGACATACACTTGCCTCTTGGTCCCTTCGTCAACAGTGTAAAATCTAATAGAAAGAGTCCTGGCGACAGGTCTTATAAAGGCTAGCTTCTTATTGGTATAGGGAATGGGAATTGGCGTTCTCTGCCAATACTGCGGAATTGTTCTTTTAACAGGAAAAATTGTATAAGAAATATATTTTAATGGCGTAATCCTTTTCACGTGATTTCTGAAAAGCGTGCGTTTCTTCATGGATGAATCATAAAATGATACTCTACTTATGATAATTAAAAGAAAAATTACCTTCATCTATGACTTTTTACATATTTTAGAGTGATCCAAACCAATATAATTACAATCTTGTTCGTCAGGATTAGTTTAATAGATTCGCAAATATGCTTAAAAAGTCTTTGAACATGAGCTTTATTTTACATGTTCACACATTTATTATGTTAAAGAATAAGAGCCCTGTCGAAATCCTTATACTTTATTTTGGCCCGATCCATATTTTTAACTAACGCATCATGCAACTATTAAATATTGCGTTAGAGCTGAATCTCTTTGCCGCAATTTTTCGCTTATTAAGGTGACCGCCTTACGGCAAAACCTACTTATTTCGGTTCCCCCTAATTTATAATATCTTCAAAGACTAATGATTTATAAATTATTGTCACCAAACTATTCATCCGACTTTGATGGTTGGGATGGCTACTGACCGTAAAGCGCACCCTCTAAATCTGTGGGCAATAATAAGACCTAAAGTTCATAACCACCCCCTGACCACTTTGGTTCCCACCCCACCATATCCACTCTCAAATCTTTTTTTAGAGCATTTTGCTAAAGGCGGAACATAGTGCAGTGGCAAGAATAATTTGGCCACTGGGCCCCGGTTTTTTGTTTACACTCTTGCGAACGGGTCTGTGACACAGAGTTTCGAGTACGTGAGTGGGTGAAATAATGGCTGGTTAGGGAGGGGATTCATGGGATGGAAAGTAGAGGGGGAGAGGGGGGGCTTGAATATGGATCCTGTTTGCTCGAGAGTGGCATACATTTGGGTTTTTGAAACCTCATTAGTTGTGAGCAGAGTGGTGAAGGAATAGGGGTGGGGGGAGTACGGGGGTTGAATGAGAGAGAAAAATAGACAATGGTTGCAAAAAAAAAGTCAGGGTATCACTGGGGGGCATATTTGGCGAGATAAAATATAGGTTGATTCGAAATAAATTTCTACTATGATTTTGTTTTACGGCTTGTATTCACATGTTGTGTTTTCTCTGGTATAAGCTATCGCTTTTAAATACCAAATATGAGAAATTTTTGTAACAAATTAAATAATAAAACTTGTATTACAATTTTCTCATATTTTAACTTTAAGTGTTATTGCCTTCACTCAGTCAGGAGAGCTTATATATTCCAACTGTACTGGGGTTTGACAGGGACCAAATAATACTGAGTGCTGATTAAGGCGCTATTGTTTTGTTCTTTTCACATTGTGATAAATTTTAACGACCGAATTTATGGTTATTGTGTTTATCACATAACCTAGGTTTGTTTTGGTCATTGATATCCTATGCTGTCACTAAACAAGTAGAAAATGTCCAAAAACAACCATTTTTGAATGATTTTTAATAAAATGTGATTTTTCTTAGTTTAAAAAAATTTATATACTCCACTTATGTTTATAAAATTAGATTTTTCATTGCACATTAAAGTGGGAGTATAGGGAACGCGAGCTAAGGACAGTGTTTTTTCAGTTTATGTAGCAAAACTTTTTTTTTGCCAAATTAAATCAAATATTACCCCTGTACTAACAGAGTTTAATTTTTTTTTCACATGGTGATATTAACAATTCTTCAATACCTGTTGAACATAGAGGCATTAGGTGGCATTAATTTAAAACGTTTGTCATCTGATTCATCTGCACTCATGACAGATATTCGACAACTGATGATATAAACATGTAAATAAAAATAAACTCTATGTTTGTCCTTAAGCAATATTATGTTTATTTTAGCCATAAATATGTGATCTTTTCCTATAATAACTGCAACAAAAATATCTTTTTTTTCCTCGCGTTCCTTACATCCCCTCAAGATCTTCATTGGTTTCACCCTGTTACATACTTTCTTCTTTCTTTCATATCATCGAGGGATGGAAAAAGTCTCCACAGAAAGGATGTATGATTAGTACAATCAGGCATCCCCTGGGCAACAGTACATTAGTAATGGTTAATCTTTCCGCAAACTTAGATGCAGATTGATTTAGACCTGGCATGCCATTATTATTATATATTATTTTATTATTTTATTATTATCAACCTAAAATTAAATAACCCTGTTATCCTAATCTCTTTAAAAAATTATTTTATAGAATATCTATCTCCAAATATAAATAAACAATTCCATTTCCAATCGTATAAAGTGGTGGATCACGAGTCCAGAGATTCTGGTTCGTTACCTGATGATTCTGAAGAATATATATTTTTTAATGTCGTGTTATCTGATTAGAAAATATTAAGGCGTTAGAGCTGAGTTTGTAGCATTATGTTGCTGTCCTAAATCAAGTCAGTATGTAAGTTATTTAATAATGTAGTATTTATAAAAGTGTACTATAATGGCTCAATGAAAGAGATGTACAAGTCTAGAAGAACTTCTTCACATATCTTTGCAATACATTACTACAAGAAATGACAAATGTATTTTTTAACAAATATACTAGGAAAACAAACCCTACCCGTTTCAGTGGCTGCATGGTCTAAGTCGCTACTCCCATAGTAGGCTAGACTACTGATGACGGGAAGATTGAGGTTCGAAACTAGGTCGAGGGTAATGAGGCTGATTTTTACCAAATTAATTTCCACTTTTCCTCCACACAAGGACGAGTACACTTCCTATAAATATATCATTCCTCATCTCTAAAACCATAAGCGTAATTAGTACTTTAGCATATAATCGGAACGGGTAGTAATACGCGGTGCTATAAATAAAAATAGAACCTTCATAAATTCTTAACCTCACTCTTCTTATATTTTACATATTATCGGCAAAACGATAGCTAACAACATTATTATTTCAAAAATAAGAATAAATCAAATAACAAGGTTCGCGTTGTGACGTGATAAATTATTGGTGACGCTTCTCATAGGTTATTAAAACACTAGGTGATGCGTGACCAACACACACACGTGATTGATGGCAACGCCAGGCGTCCCTTGTATAGAGAAGGTGAGGTGGAGCTGGGAAAAGGGGATGAGGGTCATAGGATCGATGTCCGCAGAGACGCCAACCCCTCCACCCTCTTACTTCTCACCCCCTTTGCCAACGGTAACCAGGCCCGAGGAGGAGACTGTAGTAAAGTGGGGCCTTTAAGGGGTCCGGCGTTGTAAACCCTAAGGCCATAGGAATGGGAAGAGGGTGAAGGGGATTTGTGGAAAAGGGGGGTGGAAGCCCTCCTCTCCCCTACTTGCCTATGCAGAACCATTATCTAGGCAGTGATGTACGACCCGTGTTTTGGCATTCAATGTTACTGTTGCAACGATTAACAAGCAAGAGAGACTGTTCAGATAACTGTAGACCTTACAAGTTTGACGTTTGGCTTAGAAGAAGTCTTCCAATTAACACGATTCACCGATACGGTTATAGGTATAGGTAGTATCTATCTTAAAATATTAGATTATATGCTTCTCTTAAAGAGTCAAACCTTTTTTATATCTTTTTTATATTACAAACGTATGTTTGAAAAGTTAGCTAGATTAATGATAAGCATGCCTCGTTGGCCGCGCGGTCTAACACACTACTCTTGCAGTAGACTAGACTGCTGATGACGAGGAGATCGTGGTTGGAATCTCATTCTGGTGTACTGAGGGTGGTTTTCCAAAATATTTTTCTACTCCTCCTCCACGAAAATGCAGGTATATTTTCTCTAAATATAACCTTCCTAACCTTCCTAATCCCTAATACCATTAGATCAACTAGCACATAATCATATAAACCGAACGGGTAATAGGATGCGGTGCTAATAAAACAAAAGATGAATTATAAATTAAAAAGTTAGTTTACTATAGAATAATATTAACATTCGGCTTTGTATTGTTTCTTTTTGCACTGCTTATTACTACCCATCCGGGCTATTCACAGTTAACTACACTTATGGATTCTCTGGTCTAGTAGTCAGAGTTCGTGGCTGAAGATCCAGAAGTCCTGGGTTTGATCTCCGACGCTTCTAGATTTTACTGTGAGGCAGTAAGTCTGTAATGGTGTCATCTCTGCCTCTTGAGGACAAATGAGGAGCTACTTGAATAAAGAAGTAGTGGATCCGGTATAAAAAAAATTAGATTAATACCCAAAGGGAACGTTGTGCTAGACATATGACACCCTCTATCCCTAAAAGTTGGCACTGCCATCACCAACAGACGGCAGATTTTGGCTGGTGGGTTTGGATGAGACGTGGTTCAAAAAATTATAATACTGTAATAATCCAAGAAATATATGTAATATATGAATCACGTATTCATATACCAGTTGAGGAAAAGGTTTCAAAGTGCAGGACCTTGGTTTGATCTTGTGAGCGTCAAACTATTTAAAGCTTTTATGACGAAGTGTTTGGAGAAATAATGTAATATGCCACAAAATATTATTTCTTATAAATAAATATATAAGGATTAAAACATATTCATAGTTTGTAATCTTTAATAATTATCCTTTTCCCTTAATTTTATACAAACCTTGAACATTTAAGACAAAGAATATCTACTGTTAGATGTTAGAATAAATAGGAGTTATTATTATGTGTTCTGTTTTTTGGCAAGTCCATTCCTTTTATTAGTTATCTTAGACCGCTAATACGCCTTGTCTTTTGCCTCTTCCTAAAGTGCCCAGAATGTTCTTCTTTCCTTCAAGTCATCTATTATTAGAATCCTCATCCACCCTAAGCTCCTCTTTCCATCAACCTTTCATTCTATGACGTCGTGTATAAGACAGTTCTTCCTAAGAATGTGTCCAATCCAATTTAATTTGTAACCAATGATAACACCCAAAATGACTATCTTCTCACCCACTCTTCTTAGGACTTCTTCATTTGTAACACTTTATATCTATTCGATAATCTCAAGTCTTCTCCAGCACCACATTCTAAATGTCTCCAAATATTTCTTTACCATCTTCCTGAGATCCCAAGTTTCTGCTTCATACAGCACGATGCTCTGAGTTTAGCATTTATTCAGTTTATTCCTCAGCAGTCCTATTCAGCAGTATACCCAGACATTTGAACTCCTCTCTGTTTTAAAAATCATGGTTTCCAATCATGGTTTGGAATAGTATATGCAAGTAGATATTAACTATACGCAAGGTGTGTCATAGCACATCAGTGCGCCTTGTCCTATAATTCCTGGTGGTGTCATGTGAGCGATTAGTGCTAAATAGCTCTCCCAATTTTAATTAATGTCTTGTGGTAGAAAAATATACTTTCGCTTTACAAAGTAGACTATAAACACCCATTGCAAAATTATAAAATACTGAACTTTTTTTGATAACGCTTTGGTGGTTGGATGGACTTAAGATGTCACTTTCCCAATATACTGTACTTCCAATGACGAGGAGGTATAGGTCTGCTTCCATGTCGGATGTACTGAGGATGTATTTTTCCCGGATGGTTTCAAGCTCTTCCCAAAAAATACAAGTGTACAGTACTTTTTGGCATGTCAAGCATTAACTAAATATCAATTCAAAACCAAATAACTAAGAGCCCTTTTTTGAAAAAAAAAAAAAACTTTGAAAACTCGGTTATTTGTAGACTAATTTGAACTATTCAAAATAAAAAATTACTGTCGTTTAACATTATATACTATAAAAATAAAGTTTGAACCAAATCCACTCTAAACTTTTTCTGATCTAGCCCTAGGCATTAACAGATATACATAAACGGGGACATACAAAATTTAAAGATCCACTTATTTGGGTTTTAGGAGGGACCCGGGAAGGAAGGGGGGCACAAAATATATTGAGATTCATCTTAATATCCGGATCGATTTGAATAATTATTATATATGAGAAAGTAAAAATACAGATTAAAAAAAATAGTAACACCACTTTTTTTCTTGAAAAAAAAAATCTGGGCAAACTTTTACCAATAAAAAAAAATCTTCTCAGTTTTGTTCCATAAGATGTGTCTTCTTGTCAGAAATGATGGTATCACCCTTGTGGGTCGGAGGACATTGTTTGGGAGGATAGTCTTTGTATCCTTTGGTCCATGAAGGACGAGCGTGCCCTGAATTCTCGACAGTATCAGTTAACATCCCTCCTCCTACAGCCCTTACTTTATCCTTCTCCTTTCTTACTTCATGGGCCATGTGTTTTATTACGTCTACGAGAAAAGGGGAACATTCGAAAGAAAGAAAAAAGTACTTTTGTTACTTTTAATGATTTCTTTATTTTGTTATTGTTTGGATTCAAATTAATTTATTTTTAAAAATCATTAATATAATATCTAGGTTTTATATTTAGTCGTCGTCTTTCATGGTGTTAGAAATTAGAGGGCCGCTTTGGAAAAGTTATAACGAACAAATTTAAAATGTTTATCTCTCATTTAGTAACTATGTATTTATTAGTTTATTTTTATTAATACAATTGTTTGTTTGGTAAATCTTTTTCGCGCCAGATAAAATCAGTTGGTGGACCGGTTCCAGCCCGTGGGCCACAAGTTGACTGACGTCGGTCTATGGTATCCCTTTTTCAGTGTACTGATGATGATAGTAAGATCAGGGGTCGAGTCTCAGTTGGATGAACTGAGGGTGGTTCCCCCCCTAAATAGTTTTCCACTTTACCTCCAAGCAAATGCGGCTGCATTTATTCTAAATTATGCCTTCTTTGTCCCTATCCCATTAGTGTGATTATAAGAATATCCCAAACAAGTAGTATGACACGGTAAACATAAAAAAAGTAATTTTAATAGCAGTTACTTATACCCAGGCCCATACCCATGTTTATTGTCTTAATTCCCACCCAAGATGAGTAAAGGTAAATTTTACTGAGGGAATCATAGTTTTATTTGCGTGATGGAAGAATGGAAGATTATTTAGGGTTGAAAAAACATCCTTGATACATTCAGCTGAGATTTTAATCCAGACCTCTCCCTCTCAGTCAAAATACGAGTGTGATGCTCTTTTTTTGTCAGTGTATCCACCAGTGTTAAATGCCCAGTAATGACTTAATTTGTAAATCGTGTATTCACATTGACTTTTTATGAGTGTATGTTAAAAATAATTTATATATATTTTTTTTAATATTTGAGTTCAAGTTTGTACTTATTAGTTCTCCAACAAATGGTGTGACATAACCCTACATATATTCTCATACACCCTTAGTCTAGTAAAGTTTATAATCAGATTTTCAATAGTGAGTATTTATTAGAAAAACTAATAATATATATTCTTATTCGTCATTGATAAAATTGCACAGATACAAATTTTAAACGCACTCGTTAAAGCACTTTTCAAAAAATGTCAAACTTTTCAAAAATGTATTTTCATTAAACTACCACTTAAATAATTTCCCTATATCCATTTTAGACCAAATTTAATGATCAAATTTCCAAAAATTCCGAAAAATTCCGAAATATGTCAACATTAAACTATTACTAAATAAAATCCTACTAAAACATGTATACAGAAATAAGTGTTAATTTAATCGTTCCCCTGATATAAATTTTAAACAAAATTATTAAATTCATATTTGGAAAAGTTTAAACGTTCAAATATCACGCATTTAAAATTATCTTTAAACGAACTTTTCCCATAATATACAATCATGGTTTTAAAATACGTCTCTGGATATCACTTTTAAACAAAATAATTAGAGACAAATTTTAAAAAATCGGGAGTTTTAAAAACTCACTTGTCAATAAATTAACCTTAATTTAAATTTCTCTAATCAAAATAATGACCTGGTGTTTGACCACATAACACATAAATATTAAGTTTGAACAAACTCCATCAAACAATTTTTGCTCCAGCCCCAAGAAATACAGACATACTTAGGGACAAATATATTTATAATAGTTTGGAGACCCTTAATTCTTTTATTCGTCAGTTTATCGAATTAGAATATTTTCACGAATACACTACTACTTGTGAAAGTATTACAAATATAAAAATAAAATGCTCCCTTTTCTATAGAATATAACTAATAATTAAAACCTCTCTACTAATTACATGATTTACATTTTATAACACAGTTAGTTATGGGTTTAATTAAAAGTTAAATGAAATTTTAAACAATAACAAATACATTTTTCCTATTGTTTCATTTTTCAAAGAATGGAAGAGAATACAATATTAAATTAGTTTATAAACTTGTAATGAAAATATACTTTAAAAGATCATTACAATTAATTAAATGACTATTGCATAGCACCGTTTTAACTACAAAAAGTTTGTATTATACTAAAGAAAAGTTTTGTTTCATTAAAACTCCTTAATGATATATTAGGAACATCATCAAAGGAAAAATAAAAAGCCCTTTAGCTTCAATTAACCAGTCTCGCTCAGCAGTTTTATTAAAACTTGAAAAGAAGCCCTTTTTGTTTTGCCAATATGGAAGAGTTAGTAATATTGTTTAGTGTTCTAATTTGATAGTCTAGATGAAAAATTCAGTTGACCAAAGATCATTTTTATATTCATCCAGCTACGAAGATGCATAAAGCAGCAGTGGTAAAAAGTTTTGAAAGAATGAAAAATTATTAGTATCATTTGTAACGTGTTAAATACATTTTAACTCTTACACTCAATGAAGCCTTATAATAGATGTATTAATATTACTACCAGATCCAATAAGTTATAATAATGTGTGGCAGATATAAACACACATCACAAGCGGAAGACGCCAAATTCTCATCAAAATTATCCCAGCGAACAAGGAAACTCGACTTCGAAGATCAACACACAAACATCTAACACCTGGGGCAGGCGACTAGTAAAGGATAGAGGCTTCACTATGTGTGTTCCTAACATCCGTCGTCGAGCGCTTGTGGTCGGGTGGCATGATGTTTGAAGATTACCACCCCTCTTCGTATTTGGTGATAGCCTTGCCAAATTGTATTAGTCTCACTGTCCTCGGTTCACGTATATATATTCTATTGTAACCACTCGTCGTAGGAACTGCTGGAAGATATTCACTAGCATCTTCTAAGACTACGTACTGAAGACCGCGATGGTTGAGGCGTCTGTGTCACCTCCTCGCTGCAGAGCAAGCTACGGCGGATACTATAAGTATTGAGGGATATTGTAATATTTATAGAGCCTTGAACTCTATTATTATATGTCTATATGATGTAGTTTTTGTATGTCAGTACTAATTACTTGTTTCCCTTTGTGCCCTTAAGGCATAGTTAATTTGTTGAGCCTTGAGCTATGTTGTTCAATGTTCATATGACTTAGTTTTGTATGTCAGTACTACTGAATTATTTAACTATGCCCATAAGGCATAGTTTATAGATTTATGCACTGTTTCTCTACGTTTATTAGGCCTATTCGCAAATATTAGGGTCATGATTAGGCTCCTTAGAATATAGGCCCATGGTGCGACCGGTTTAAAGAATTAAATTTAATAATGGATACCAGGCTCTCTATTTCTTTGTTTCATGTCCTACTTTGGTCTGCAACTGATAATTGTCTCTGATGTGTCTAACTGTGTATTGGTATGCGGTCCGCAACCTATGGAAGTGCTACTTGTTCATAGTAGTGGCCCGCGGGGGTTTGTCTGTTGTGTATGGCCTCCTTGTGGCGCCTTTAGCGTTAGTCGAAAATAATAACTATTTTGTTTAGTATTATTGTCCCCTTTTCAGTGTGACAGAATAAATATACTATTGAATGCTCAGGAGTACTAATTAGGAATTGACCGGCCATAGTATCTGTAGTGTCTATATTCCTGATATTTCACATTTTACTAGTTGAAACTAATAGTTTCTCTTCTAGGAGCTTATAACATTGTAATATATAACTCTCTATGGAGTTAACTCAAGCAAGCTTGCTCATGTTAATTACCTCCCTATAGCTCCTTAAACTGGGACTAAATTTATGTGACTTATTTCTTTATATTTTAAATTATTTGTTGTAGTTGGAAACCTCACCATCATCTGGCTGGAGTAGAATAATCTATTATAATTTTATAATTAGATTTGATTACCACCACTTATTTAATTGCCTTAAGAGTTTCTGCCTTTCATCCTATTTGATGACTTTGTAATTTTCCTGCTTTAACGAGTTACAAGCTTTCTTATTTACACCTATGACCTATATGTGTGGGTTATAGGGTTTACCTAGGTGATTCACACCTGGTGCTCCTTTGTTGAGCTATTTATATTATTGTAACCGATAATATTCTCATGTTTAAACAATGGATGGTTTTAATAATCTCTACCTGTAATTCTAGGTACGTACTTTAGACTTGTTTGAATATAAATGAACTGATTTGTTAAACTTGTAAATCTTTCTTATACTTTGTTTCTTCCAATCAACATTTATAAGTTCACACAGGTTGTACATTTATAAATATATTAGTCCTATTTTAAACCAAGCTAATATTATAATGATGGTATCTAAGGTGAAATCTATGAAACTCCGATTATATTACCATACTATTTAATAACAAACTAACTTATATAATACACATATCACCCAGTCCACGAGAATTTATTTTATCACTCCGAAAGGAGGAAGTATTCATTTTACAAATTATACATTCTCCATCAATGACGTAAATCGAACCCGACACTATTAGATTTTTATGTGAACACCCTACTGACTGAACTAAGATTTTATACTTTTAAATTAAAAAGAAGAACACAAATAGACTCTGAAATTGTTAAACGCTTCGTTAAAGTATGAGTGAATTATCATCCTGGGTACGGGAGGACTTCTGGGGAGCTGAGTGGTAAGAAAAAGCATTGGGGTATTAACCCAAAGATCCCGGGATCGATTACTGTGCCCAATTGTCACTTTTAAATTCAAAGAAAATTATATTTAGATGTGGTTATTATCGTTCTAAACTATAATAACTTATATATTTTATCCATTAAAAATGTATAGAGTTTAACCACAAATATTGAGCTATATTTTTATAGATGTCAAGTATTTGGTAATTTTATTAATTATTGTAATTGTGATAATTTGATTAGAAAGATAATATAATTATAAATAATAGACTACTTTTATAGCCACCGAATAATACTTAAATGTTTGTAGTGACTTATCTCTATTGGACGCACGTGCTATAATTGCTGGACTAAGCCAGCCCCATATTACTAGGCAATCAAGGAGGGTATTGTTCAACACTTGTGTAAATATTGGGCACTAATCAATGAACAAGTGGGGCTCCCACACATATTGCAAGTATCACAAGGACAATACTTGGAAAAGTACTAGTCAAACTATGCTGGCCCAAGCCTGGGGCTCCCACACCACTTGCGATGTTCTATCTTTACGATCACGAGTGTAAGAAAAAATATTATGAAAAATTATTCTTAATTTCTTCACACGTTGCCTATTGAGAGGGGTATTTTTATTTTACGACAGCAGATGTGAAAGAGGAGGAGGTGAATCCTTTCACATAGCACAAGATGAACAAGGCTATCTTCACTTTATTATTGAAATGTATGAAATTATAACAACTATACAATACATTCACAATATTTGTTAATAGTTGTATATATTCCCTCATTTTCAGATATCGTGGATTTGAAAAGCTGGTTAATTTTATGAAATAACTCTCAAGACAGTTTGAGCGAAAACTTTATTCGAATGAGTAGCACTGGAATCATTTTCACAGTCATTGCACGTGTGTGGCGGTAGATAAGACATGTTCAAAGCTCGAATAAACTAATTATGTCTAACATAGTGAAAACAAGTCCTTTATTAGATTTTACAGCAACACACACAATAAAATGTTAGTAAAAGTATAATTAAATTTTTTGCTTCTAACACCCTATAATTCTTAGGTGAAATTATTTTAACAAAAATAATGTTTATGGAGATTAGTTTGCCGCCATACAAAGTAGTCAAGTAGCGGGTCTGGAAAATGGAAATTAAAAATCTGAGGGTTCGTTGTGCTGACCACATGCCACCCTCTATTATCAGACTGCGGCTATTCGGTCTGTATCTTTGATTGCAGGCTGATGCTTCAAAATCTCTCAAAAG
This sequence comes from Timema shepardi, assembly GCA_902151425.1. Classification (NCBI taxonomy): domain Eukaryota; kingdom Metazoa; phylum Arthropoda; class Insecta; order Phasmatodea; family Timematidae; genus Timema; species Timema shepardi. Next base: position 118,716 of record CABFVX010000727.1, on the reverse strand, counting down.
CACGAGTTCCTAAACTGTCACGATTGTTACAAATTCTTCATATGTGAATACAATATATAATATAGAATATATTTCATCAACCGTTAACTGACCCATCAGCGTGGAAGACAATATACGTCTCCCCCCTCTCATTCTATTAATGAATCTCTTCTATTTGCCCATCATGTTCCCTCTCTTAAAACACACGCCCACCAATAGAGCCCACCTTTCCCACCCTGTTTTGTTGTTTCATTTCATTTAGACCACGAGAAGAGAAGAACGAAAGGAATTTTCTCATGATTTTTTTCCCTCTGGTTTGTTTAGAAGCCACAATTTTCAGACAAAACTTTTCTCAAGGACTTTTTTTCCCTCTTTCTTCCGCTTTATTTTTTTTAGCTTCACTTCTGTATCACTTTAGTTGTTTTTTTTATCACTCCATCTGTTCTTGTCTTCCTATTTTACTCTGCTACCTCCTATAGCTATTTACTACCGTGCTTCTTATATATTCGTATATTTCTTTCGCTCACTTTAATTTGATATGTGTACGCACTCCGACCTTCCACTGTCTATCACTGCTTTTATTACTTTATTTTTCTATATATATTTCTTCCCAGATCATCCATTTCCCCTCCTTATACTGCATGTCTACCTCTATTCCATATTCTACTCAATTTCATTTAAGTATTTGTTTATGTATTCCGCTATATTTTACCTTTACCTTTTATTTATTTCTTCAATATCAACTTCGTTCCTCAAAAGATAACCTAAAGCTATATCGTCTGTATTCTTATTTCTGAATTTTCAATCTTTTATAAAATGTGCTGGAACCAATATTAAGTCTCTTATAAAATATTATTATTATTATTATTATTATTATTATTATTATTATTATTATTATTATTATTAGCACTGCGTCTTACTTACCGTTCGGGTTATACGCACTTACGCTAATGTGTAATGGTAGGGTGATTTTGAGATGAAATGGAGGACCTACAGTTTAAGGTGGAATCCGAACCACGGTGGAGGCCTAGCATTCCACACAATCACAAGTTGTGATTAATACACGTCTTGTCAGAGGTGAAGGAAGGGTTTGGCAATCGGATAAATATGTTCCGGGCCAGAGGATTGATCCCCGGACCCAAGCACAAAAGTCTGACACCTTACCCCTAGACCTCCAGGTCACCCTCTTATAAAATACCATTTTTGATCTTATACAAGTATTTTGGTACCCAGTACACAGGCTTATGAAGGGTGATAAATGAGAAACTACCAAATAAAAAATAAATCATATCAATTTTAATTGGAAATAAAATACAGAATTATGAATTTAGTTAAATTTATCAAGAAAATAATTTATAGAATAATTATTAAAAACTTTTGCTTATTTCTCATTAAAGTTAATTCTTAAAAAAAATTACATTCAACAATTTTTCCTATTGTACTACAGTATTTTATAAATTAATAATTAATTAATAAACCAGATTGACAAAAATAGAGTAATATTAATAATAAATAGAACCAACTATGTTATTGTATTGGTTTTTTTTAATAATCACCAACTCTTAAATTGATTTTATTTAAAAGTTATAAATTCAGTCTTGTTACACGAATATTTTTTTAACTTGGATATTATCCTATATCCTTTCACTCAATGATATTAATAAATATTAAGTGACGTAGCACTAAATTTCTTTGTGGTCAAATAATTATTTCTTCCGTTAACTCGTAGAAATATAAATCTATAGTAACAAAAGGGCATTGTATTAATTCCTAAACTTTCAAAAATTAATAAATTCTCTCAAAAGTGAACGTTAACGTTAACATAACATACTTTCACGTGTCAACAAAACAGAATTAGTAATATTTTTCTAAGCTATCACTTTTTTTTATATTTTGTTATCAATACTTTTACATTGAAAATAATATTATAGTAAAATGCAACCATTGTTGATCATAAAAAATATGCTTGTATTTTCTAAAAACAACTTCCTAGAAAAATCCCACTATAGTAACTTTTTTTAGTACTATATCTCACTAGCCAGTCGGGTTATATTTTTAAGTACTAACCTAGCTACTGTGTTATGGAGAAGGAATGTGTTTTTTTTTAAAGGAAGTATACCCGAATTGGTATTTAAAGAGCGTGGACAAACCATTTAGTGAAAACCACCCAACTGGGATTCGAACCTCAATCTCCCCTTTCAATTATTTTTTTTTGCGAGAGTGACATCATAGACCAGTTTACCACCGAAGTGGGTTAGTCTAGCAACTCTTTCAGCTGCCAACTAATATTATTACTCGACTAAATAGAGTTTTGCTCTTATTTAATTCAATTACATTTATTGTAAAAACTAACCGGATAGACGATTATTTAGGCCTTTTATATAATAATTATAAGTTTTGATAAGCGACCTTGGTGGTCTTGGGATAAAGTACTCACCTCATATCCCAATCTTTTTGGTTTAAAACCCAACCAAGATCAACGGATTTTTCTTGAGCGATACAAATCTTTGAGCACCACTTCCTACGGAGGGGAAGTAAGGTCATCGATTATGGCATTAAAATAAACCCCTGTAGGGTAGGTGAAAACACAGTTCCCAGCAAAATTGATAGCCGCTTTCTCACACGTTTAAATTCAATGCGTAAAGCAACGGGAAACAACAGCTTATCCTGAATTTACCTAGTAAAAGTGTTTTCTACCAGATGGTGCGAGAAGAACTAACAGTTTGAAGGACTGAATGCATGCCCAGTTCCATAAATATGAGAAGCAAACTAAACTAACCTTCGGGTTGAATACGAGAGAAAAATAAATATTGAATTTACTGAACTCGTATTTGGGTGTACGGGGTTTGGTTCTAATAGGTTGAATCGGAGGTTGCTTTTCTTTGTCTAGGATCCTTATTTAGATCGGTAAAGTACTTGAGTGTTCACTGCTTTATTTACTATATACAACCTGTTGTTTGATTACTTAGCTCAGTGATATACAACCTTAATAGAAGAGAGTATAGCTTTCAAAATAATAAAACAAAAAATATTTGGTTTTATAACTGCCCACTTTTATTAAATATGATACTGTCAAAGAGTTGAGAGAGGAAAGAAGGATACAAAATATTATGTTAATCATTTAACTACCCACTTCAGTGGCCGAATGGTAAAACACTAAGGTGTCACTGATGTTTTAGACTGGCTTGCTAATGAAAGAGAGATAGGGGTTCGAATATTGATAGGGTCTACTGAAGGCGGGTTTTCCCAATTCTTTTCTCAATCTCCTTCCATTTAAATGCAGGTAGACTAAATCTTAAATGCTTCCTTTATCATATCTACCCCATTAGACTATTATATATGCGTACATCCTAGACAGGTACTAAGACTCGGTGATAAATGTATTTCAGATTGCTTATATGTGCATACCACTTTATATAAACATATGTTTTATGTGTAAAAAATGCATCCAGTAATATTATGGCAAATTAGAATATATTTGATTCTGTTAAATAAATTTATTAAATGTGTCTTTATTTAATAGTGAGCTATTAAAGTAGTAAAATGTCTAGAATTTAAGTATATCAAGTTGGATAAAGTTTATTATGATATAATTACCTCACAAGAAATGATTTTACTAAGAATATTCAGTGTTAAAACATTGAATTATGTTCAAAGCTTTTTTTTTATGATAGCGAACATTTTGGGAAAAACTAATTTTTGTAATTTGCAATGGTATTGCTAAGAATTGTAATTATAGTGGGGATTATTAAAGCATTCAGTGGTTTGCTTTTGTATTATCAAAAGAGGAAAGGATCCAAAGCAAAATGATAAAAAATTAAAAATTGTGATGCATAGTGAAGCTCTTTTCCTTCTGGCTTTCAGCCAGGCTTTGTGTTATATCTTTCCCTCCCTTCTCTCTCCAACCTTAAAAAAAACCTTCACAGTCTCTTTCCTGTTCTAAAATCTTGGCATTCACCATGATGGGGAAACGGGCAAAACGATTTCACGTCCCATAATCAGTTACATTCAACTTGTGAGGCTGGCATGTGGTCTGATTTACCCTAACTTTTTTTTATAGGTTCTCCTTTCGGATAGCTCTTATTCCTGGTCACAATATGACTGTGGTTCGTGGATATTATCAAAGAGGGTTCCACAATTTTAATAGGTCGCATCAATTCTATGTACACCCTGTTATCCAAAAGCATCGTTTTTCAAACTGTGCTCTGTGCATCCCTTTGGCCGCAATAAAGTTATATAAGGCTCCGTGAGGAAAATTTAGAATATTACTGATTTGTTTCTCACTCTATAAAATTGTATCAATAACTATGACAGCAATTTTTTTTTTTTCAATTTTCAATAAAGGACATTAACAAAAAGTGCAGCCAGTTCATGTGAGGTTTTACGTTTGTTTTATACAATTTTTCTTGTAGAATTTAACTGTTGTTATTGAGTAGTCACTATATTAGCTTAAACATTTTTATGAGAGATTTAGTGTTTAATTTATTCAGATGCAAGGGTTCCTCTGGTTTAAAAAGGTTGTGAGCCCCTGTCCTAAGATGTAGTAGTCTTTTCTTGGTACACACCAACTTTTTTTGATATCGGTATGTTATTTTGTTTAGTTAGTGAGTTGGTTTGGAAAAAAATATTAGGGTTAAATATTTCAACTTTATATTTATTATATAGTGACTAGTACTAAGTTTTTTTTATGAACACAATTGGTTTAATTGCTAGGTATATCGTGAGATGGATAAAATAGTTTGGTGGGGCGTGTGTTTCCAATCACTGGACCTCTCTTTGACTTTATCTTATGAGTTACGTCATAGTGGAAACGTGCAGGTTAAGTGGAGTTTGCTTTACTCATGGACAGTACAGTAGCCCTATGGCTTCTTTGGTGCTGACTGAAAGCTCACAGCTGACTTTTGATGGCTTTGAAAAATCACCAGAACAAATTATGTATCCCTACGCCGAACTATATGATCTTCAAAAACATGTGCTTAGCAGCTGTCACTTCTAACAGTCAAAATTTAGGTATATACCTAAATGTCGACTGTTATAATTCAGCTGTGAGCTGTCAGTCAGCGCCAAAGAAGCCACGGGACTACTGTATATTATGTCATTTGATGCCTTATAAAGTTACTTAAAATTATAAATTCCAAAAAATGATAATTGTTTATTATATATTTGAGATTAAATATATTCTATTTAATCTTCAGAGTAATAAATTATATACTTTTAGGTTTAATAAAATCTCAAATTAATTACAATGTATTTTTATGGAACTATGCCATGCACATAAATGAAACCTCCTACAGTAAATTTATGATTTTACGTTTAATAAAACGCTTTACAACTAAATAATTTGTTATATAAATCTTGTATTACATTAAATAACTAATAATTATATTTCTTAAAGAATCCATTTTTCTATTTTACTGATAGAGTAGGTACGGATAAGTTTAGAAACATATTGTATGAAACTGTTAATATGTAGCGAAAATTTAATTTTTTTGGCTGTGATTTGAGATTATAAAGTGGTATACAATGAAATTTCTTAAATGTTCACAAATAAATACAATAGTTCAAATACATCTTTGGTTGATGGCAATTAAAGTTAATTTGTCAAAGAACCGATTGCGAGGTATTTTTTGTATTAATTATAATATTATATTTAATATGTATTTTTTCTTGCGCTCCGCATCTTACTTATGTCAGGACTATCTCTATGTTTACACAAATGGTGTAAGGATGAGAAAGCTGGCTCTCATAGAAATATATATAACGTGGAAATATATTTGAGTAAGAAAAGAGTAATTGTAACCCCAACCTCCATATCAATTACATACTTACCAGAACATTCGAGACTGACGCCGTTCGGCACGTTCCTATCGGTGAGGGTGCGACAGAGTTTAAGGTGGAAATGTGGGGGATGAAAGAAAAGGCCAGTGTTTTTGTAGTTTTTATATCAAAATATTTATTTGGCTGAAACTTATAAAATATTACTTCATTACAAACATGGAGCTTAATTTTATTCACATGGTAATATAAACAGTTGTTTAATATCTGTCATGAGCATAGCGGCATTAGATAATAAACCTTTTAAATGTCATTAAAAAGTTGTCATTTAACTCCAGAACTCAATTGACATACTCATAATGGTTATATAAACATGTCAAGAAAATTACACTTTATGTTAGTACTGAAGCAATATTCTAATATTTTTTTTCGCCAGCATTATTTTTTATAAAAAGACTGCAAAAAAGCCGACCTTTTCCCGTGTGCCTTTACATGGTACAGTTTCGATACGAAAGTATTTTTTTTTTCGATAGATGTAAAACGCATACGTGCTGGAAGAGTTGCCTACATTGGCTATCTCACGGCGTTTTACATAGACAGCTGACTTCAACAGTATTTGATTGTTGTAAGAATAACAATCGTCTATCTACACCATTTTTAATAAAATAAGACCAAATCTCTATTATTATTATTATTATTATTAGCACCGCGTCTTACTACCCATTCGGGTTATACGCACTTACGCTAATGGGTAAATGGTAGGGTGATTGTGAGATGAAATGGAGGACCTACAGTTTAACGTGGAATCCGAACCACGGTGGAGACCTGGCATTCCTAATCTCTAATAAATAATTTTAATCATACTTTTATCATATCAATGATATTTATAATTTCTGACATAAAATATTTGTTATTAGTAGAGATTTTCAAATCCAATTTAACTAATTAAGTTTCAAGATGAATCATGATTATTAAATAATTAATGTTTAAATTGAAGTCTTAAAAAATGAAAAATTCTCAGAGAGTCTATATTATATTTTATACATATATTGTAGATATACATTTTATGAAGGAAAAAACTTTCTATTTAATCTAAATGTGGTGTTGGTGTTTAAATAAATTTTAATAATATGATACATTGTCTTCTATATTATGCTAGCTTCTTTATGTTGAAGTGGTTGTATCATGGGAGTAATATTATTAATGATAATATTAATATAAATCTAAATTTAATAACGGAACTCAGGAAATGCAGAAAAACCTCGCTTCCTGATTAAATAATAGCACTGTATGATAATATATTTTTAAATTGTTTTTTAAAAAAGCTACGTAGATGTTAAATTATTAATTCTCTTTTGTCGCTTTAGAGGAGAGTTTATCTATTCATTACGACTTTTGGATTTTTCATTCAAACAAAAATGATTTGAGGTTTATTTCTAAATATTAACAAAATTTTCGCTTTGTTATTACACATTTTACATATATTTGTCTAATTTAAATATAAGTTTTTTCAATCCTGAAGGCTTACACCACTTCTCTTCAATGTTTAAGGCATATGATACCTTAGAACAAGACAGTTGGAAAAAATATGGATGGGTTAAGAACCACGTTAAGTCAATTTCTTAACTATATTTTCACTAATAAAAATCAATACTGTGTTGATATTTTTACTAATTAATAGTAGTTAATGGAATGATAAAATTTGAATCTAAAATTTATTTAGCACAAAAAAAAATTGGAGATTCTTTTGCAATTCAATTTTTGTATAATCTCATTTCAAATAAAAACTAAAATGGAAAATATAACATTATGGGAAGTAATGGGAGGATAATATTTGATTGTACCTGAAAGATATGGGGTGTAATGAGGTGGAATGGATAGAATTAGCCTAAGATATGGGTGGGTGGCTTACTTTTGTTAAGGGCAGCTATGAGCTTTCGAATTCCTAATGCCATAGAATAAGTAAGAGAAATTCACATCAAACATTTTAAATTTTAAACTTTGACTAATATGACTCTATAAAGCTCCTGATGAAACTCAAAATTTAAACCTCATACAATTTAATCTATATCAGAGAAATATCCAAACTAAAAAAGATCATAAAAATTTATTTCATTTCAATAGGTTCACAATCATCTACCCTAGTTTTAGGAACACATTATAATTAAGCTATTTGTGCTTAAAGTGGATGTACATACAGAATAATAAAAAAAGTTAAGTTATGAAGAACTTTAGGGTGTGTAATTTGTATGCATCTTCAACTATATTAAGAATAATCAAGTCACAAAGACTGTGATGGGGGTGGTCATGTGACGTGTAAGAGTGATGATAGGTATGTAAACCATTTATTTTAGTAGGGAAACCTGAAGACACAAGATATATTAACTAAACAAGACGTCGATGTGGACAAAGGCTTGCAGGAGATGTGTCGCTAGGCTTGTATTATTATTAACACCGCGTCTTACTACCCGTTCGGGTTATACGCACTTACACTAATGTGTAATGGTAGGGTGATTGTGAGATGAATATTGTGAGATGAAATGAAGGACCTACAGTTTAACGTGGAATCCGAACCACGGTGGAGGCCTGACATTCCCCACATTCACAATATGTATTGTCAGAGGTGAAGTAAGGGTTGTGTAATCAGATAAAGCTGTGCCGGGACCGAGGATTGAACCCCGGCCGCCAGCATAGAAGTCTGACACCTTACCCCTAGACTGCCAGGTCACCGCTAGGCTTGTAATTGGATGAATAGGTATCAGGATAGGGTTTGATGGTGAGCCTACGTGCTGACTTAAACGAACTTTCAAGCTCCCTAGGGCCAAAGAGCTACTTTGTTAACTATCTTACCTTTTTATTATTCCAAGCTTAAGGTAATGGAGCTATAACCACTAGTGACCAATCCAGTCCAATCTGGACACAATCGGCAATGTAACTGACAATCCATTGGTGTTTGGACAAGTAAAAGGACCCGTAAAGATGTGGCCAATATTTATTTTGCCAGACGAGTATAAATTGACTAATATTTTTTTAAATCTAGATTTAAAGTTGGTTCTTTTCGTTATATTATACATAAAAAGCATTATATAATATATTTGGTGTTTATTTTTATAATTGTATATATACTAAATCTATTTAATACGAAAATTAAATTATTAAATAACTCTACAAACACACCCATACAAAAATGTATATATAAAACGTATAGGTTACATAATTAACTTTACTAATGATTTTTTTAAATAAATTATTTATTTTGATGTATATTTAAGGTATTAACCATGCATGAGTTATATTTTTAGTTAATTTTTAAAGCGTTTCAATTTGATTGGTTTTATCCTTTAGATTGTATTTATATTAATCTTAAATATGTTTATTCAGGTCTTCTTGCTTTCCAAACAAAATATTCCAATAAAATAATAATTTTTAGCACCATTCTTTGCTAGTTAATCACTCAATAGGCAGTAGATAAGGTTTTTTTTAAATCATTTGAACCAGAGGGG
>CABFVX010000727.1:87504-109192 GCA_902151425.1 Timema shepardi | reverse complement strand
ACCCCTCTGACAATACTCATCCTTCTTCCCTTCGTATCACACATATCCTCTTAACGTATCGTATGTGGTGGACCATCCCAAACTCGTCCGCCTCACGGTAGGAGAAGTGAAAGAGGTTCGGATGAGGTGAGGAGTGGGGTGAAATATCCTGCCCTATTCCTCATATGATTGCCCTGCATATTTCACCACGCCTTTGGGACATGCACCTCCATTATTCAACACACGATCCCAGCCCCCACACTCTCCAACCTCTTTAGAAGCCACCCCTGCTGTAAGGGGGACGTCATCTTAAACCGGAGCCATGGTTTTATTGACTGTCTACGGACTTCTTTAGTAGCTGTCGAATTCTTTACCCTTTGGACCCATTTTTCCTTAGTTTAGATTTCACATTTTAGGAATAAATAAAAGAAGGAAATAAATAGTATTTGAAAAATCTTTATATCTATAAAGTATGCTTTATATAAATTACTATTCTTTATCGCCACTGTGTTGAATATTATCTCAAATCACTTTTATATTGTTTTTTTTAACATTTCAAATTTTGTTTGGAAACCATTTGTAAAGTCTTTATTAACAAACGTGCTCTCTAATATAAGCGTTACTGGGTATCTTCCTTAAAAAAAGTATTTCGTTTAAAAATTTTAACCTATTTATTGAAGTCTACTTAGTTATCACTAATGAATCAGTATATATTCAAAAAATAGGGTGGTTCTATTATACGGCTATGAAAGTATTATACCAATATGGCAACAACATTCTATTTAGAGAATGTTAATAAACCAAGAAAATTTTCGCCCAACCCCCTCTTCTCTCACAGTTATATATATATATATATATATATATATATAATATATATAAACACATGCGTGTTTTAAACTAATTTATATATATTAGCTTAAAACACGCATGTGCACCCTTAAGAGCCCATCTCAATGGTCTTTGCTCAAATCTATATTTAAAATACTACAACGGCAAGCCACACAACAATTTGGTTAGAACTGTATTACCTAATTTCTATCTATGGTGTGAGATGAGAAGGGATCTTAAAGTGGGGATGTAGAAAAGGCAAGTCAAGGCGAATTTTTTCTCATTGTTTTATATAAAAAAAAATTTGTCAAGGAGAAATTAAATAATTCTCCAGTAGATATCAATTTTATTCACGTGGTGAGATCAACAGTTCTTGAATATCTGTTAAGAGTGTTCTGGAACTTAATGACCACTTTTTAACTTCATTTAAAAAGTTTCTCATCTAATGTCACTCAACAGAACAATATTTTTTTTGTCAAAAAAAAAATCTTTCATTAAATCTTTTAAAAAAATTACCTTTTCTCTCGTCCTTTACTTTCCCGACCAAACGAACGATTTAAAGGTGAAGCTGTAATTATATTCCCACATTATTCACCTGTAGAACGGATAAAATATCAGCCTAACCAGTTGTGGAATCCAACTATAGCCATACTGGTCAGAAACAAGCTTTCTGAGCACTAGGTATACATTGATTTTCTTAGAAATGAACATTTTGAGAATATTTAAAACAATACCCATTACTTCCGATTAATATAAATAACAGTTTACTTTATTATTATTGTTATTTTATATTTACTGATACCGATGTATATATTATTAATATCTATACGATAAAACTAATGATTTCTACTCGTCCATTACAGACTCTGCCCTAAAATATGAGTTAATAATTGCCATGAACACGCGATGATTCCTGATTAGATCAAGGTGTATAGCATTTGCGTACCAAGCCAAAGGTTTCGAGTTTGATTCAGTGTCCATGTGTAATTTTATTTCAATCTAATGAATACATTGAAATTTATTTTATAGTAATTATGTACGTACACTATTCACGTAACTTATCTAGAGTCCCTTAGAATGATAGTGTACACCTCTAGCCCCCTTTATTCAAAGACATAGGGGTCGGTTCTTCGGTTGAAACCTCTATCGGTACGTCTGCTTGTCCCCTTTAAACGAAGGAGAGTTCGGATCGAAACCGCGCGCGGGGAATCTCACAGGGATGCCAACTGAATCCCGTGAACCACCTAATAACTGCAGTGCGGCCATCTGTCGCACGTGACGTCATCACACATGCATTACAACAACCCTCCCACCCTCAACCCTCTTTAAAGCCTAACCACCCCAATTCCTAGCACGGACATTTGAGGAGAGGTATCAACGGTTCGGCCCGGGATACACGCTGACTCATAACTATGTCCCACTTCTAGTTTGGAAAGTAGACGTAGTGACGTGGCGTGGTTTGTAGAGAAGGTAATATTTTACAAATATACCTATTATCTGTTATCCTTACTGCAAAAAATAGAATGGATTGCCGATGACAGAGAGATCGGGGGTTCTAATCCTGGTCAGATATACTAAGGATTGCGTTTCCTCTATGGTTTTCTACTCTTCCTTCATTCAAATTCGGGTACACTTCCTCTAAACTCATATTTTCTCATCCCTAACTCATTTATTGTAGTTATTATTACCCGAAGGAGCAGTGGGATGTGGTGCTAGACAAATATATTATCATCCATCAATAGAACATTCATTTATCTGAAAGGCACATCTCCATATGAGGTATGTAGGGAAATGGTTAAATGGGAATCTACTGTTGCTCTCTTCAGTGGCTGAATTGTCTAAGGAAGTGGTCTTAAACCAGTGGCTCGCGGTAACATTTTTTGCAGCCTGTTGGCTCATGAAAAATATTAACTTATTTCAAGATAAAATTACAAATACATTTATAAATTTTACATAGCCAACTAATATTTATTATTATTATTATTATTATTATTATTTAGCACCACGTCTTACTACCCGTTCGAGTTATACGCTAATGGATTAGGATTTGGGAAGGTTGAATTAGATGAAGTGAGCCCGCGTTTGCGTGGAGGGAAAGTGGAAAACCATTTAGGAAAAACCCACCTCAGTTCACCCGACCGAGATTCGACCCTTGATCTCCCCGTCCTCAGCAGTCAAGATAAACACGACTCGCGCGTTAGCCAACTACGCCACCGAGGCGGGTCGCCAACTAATAAAATAAATAAGTATTTTACGTTTGTTTGTAAGTGATTTTTTGTTGTGTTTTTTTTACGTGAAGAAAGGCATTAAATTTTTATAAGTTATACTCGCTTTTCTCGTTGGGGGCTCCGCCTCCAAACCCCCAGTGAGTTTTCTTTACAAGTGGATGTAAAAAAAATGTAAGTCCAGAGCCGTTTTTTAATAGGTCTTACCGTTTAGTTACAAGAGACCTCCAAAGAAAGTACCACTCTGCACTTTTAATTTTTTTTGTGAGTTAATTTTTTGTTTTAACTTTTATGAATTTTCCTGTCGGTTACAGGTTAGAAGCTATAAGTTTCTCAAATTTAAAGTTTCTAGCTCATCTGAAAGTGGGTAAATATTAATGTCAGTGAGTGAGTCAACCATGTGGCTTTATAGTAGTATAATAAGTTTTTATGAGTTACGTATGTGCGTTGAACTGGCAAATAACAAATATCAGACAGAACCGCGCCACCTCCTACTATAAAAATAAGGAAAAGCAACAGAGAACATACTTCACGAGAAATCAGAAATTTCACCTTCCAGAGATAGGCCTAAACCCTAATGTGAGTTTAAGAATGAGCTGATCCGAATATTTAAATATGTATTAAATCCAAATATTGTCAGTATAGTAATATGGCCCGCGAGCCAAGAAGAAACAGAAATTTGGCCCTTGGACATAAAAAGGTGAAGACCCCATGGTCTAAGGCGTCACTCTCTTGTTATACTTGGCTGCCGATGACGGGGATATCGGGATTCGAATTCCAGTCGAATCTACCAAGGTTGGTTTTACCTTAGTGATTTTCCACCCTCCTTACACGCTAATGTAGTTATATTACCTCTAAAACGCTTCCTTCCTCATCGTTACCCGGTTATAATATTGCTCTTGTGTATAACCTGAACAGGTAGTAATTTTGATGCATTGTTTTAAAAAATATATCACAGTTACAATTTTTAAACACGATCTGACTACCCAACAACACTCCATGCCAAGTTGCTGGATTTAATATGCAAGATGTTCAATGATTCAAGTAGTTTCATATTATTAAATTTATTAATTTGAATTTTGTGCAATACCTTTTTCCATCACCTCACCAAATATAAAATAATTTAAAAAAATATGAGCACTTTTACAATTATGTAAGCTATCGTCTTCGTGTGGACAGGAAATTTTGCACCGGATTGTACAGTAACGTCCACAAACTGAATCCCACGTGTTGATTACTATTTTAGAGGGAGTGTATTGTTAATTCATCACTGCATACCACACACGTTCTGGTAATACACTGCAGCACACGTCACGTGTACAGCATGGCTCACATATTGTGTTGGTAACTGTTAGCATATGTCAGGACGATGCACTCACTGTACGGCAAGGTTCAAATAGGAGCGGGTCAGGTCACGAGGTATAGTTTCGTTTAGTGATCGTTTCTTCTCGCGGCTCTCTCGTAAACTAGCCGCATGGCCAGCAGACGGCGAACCTCGTTTGAAGCCAGCGCAGCATGCACAGCAACAATCAACGAAATACAGCAGGAACAGTGGCGGCTCGTAGATAGAATTAATGGGGTGCTGCTCCAGAAAATGCTTAGCCTTTATTTTAAAATTGTGTAAAAGGAAAAAAAAACATTTATAAAAAGAAAATTTATTCAGGAACTTGATAAAATCTTTTAAACAAATTGTTTACTTACTTTCACTTAAATTGTTACATTTCAAGCTTTATCTATTCATTTAAAAATGAAATTCATTCTTCTTGTTTTAATTTGCACAAAAAGTTCAATAATTTTCTCCTTGATCTCTGAATGGCAATTGAGGAAATTTTTCTCAATTGAAAGTACTGCAAGAGCTTTTAGTATTTCTGTTAAATAAAATAACCGAAAAAAAAATTAATCAAATATAATAGCTGGAAGAAGAAGAATAATCTAATTCTACACTCTTCTAAACTTTATCACATTCACATTATGCACAACACACGCTGAGTAAAAAAAAAATTCTTCTGCCATCACGCAAGAGCCGGCACTGCGAGAGCAACAGTGCTATCTCTACCTGGCAGTCCCGCCTTCCTACCCACCTCCTTCTATGTGCGCATACGCACAACAGTCAAACACCCCGTTGCTGGCACTGTGAAGCGCACAGTTCCATATAAAGAATTTTGTATAGTTCTCATAAACTGGGGGAGGGCTACTGAAGTACTGATTTTAAGCTTAAGGAATATATATTCTACTACAAAAATAAAGAAAGAATTAAAGGAAAAAGGACTCATTATATTAAATGTTATCGATAATATCAAGTGGAAATAGGGGGTGCTGAAGTTCCGCAATGCCAATACACGAGCCGCCACTTAGCAGGAAATCAAACAACGAACCTTCACTGTATTCGGTGGGCGTTAAAAATGTTTAATTACTGACGCTTATTATAAGTAAGGCTATCAGTGCCTTAAGCAGAAACTGGGATAATTCGAACAAATTGAACCATAACCCACATCGGTAATCTCACTGACTGAAACGCTAATCTCGTCTGGTTTGGACTAATGTCGACGGGGAGATCAGGTTTCATATCTGAGTAAGGTTTACTGAGCTACCCCCCTCCCCCCTATATATTTTCCCACTCTCCTCACGCAAATATAAGTACCTTTTTCTTAATTCTACTTTCCTTATTCCTACATATACGATTTGTTCCATATCTTAATATATAAATAAGTAGGATGACTAGTTAAACGTGGTTGAAGGAAATAATAAGTTAATGGTATCACAAGGTTAAAATTAGGTTCGCCTTCACCAAAATCTAAAGCAAAATTTTATATTGGTGGTTGATTTTTGTTTAACTCCCTATTACATTGCTGATGGAAAATGAATTTTTAATGTTCATTTATACTATATAAAAAAAATTATAATATAATTAAATACCGAAATATGTCATAAATCTACTTATATAATAAGACAAAAAGCCTCAAAAGTTTGCTAATACTTATAAACATGTTTTAAACTGACCACTTCAATATTAAACGAACAGCTTCATTGGTCAAATAGTAAGTCTCGCAATAAACTGGCCTTTTGATGATGAATATATCAAGGTCCGAAACCTTGTCGGATGTTCTGAATATATCTTCTTCCTAAATTGTTTTGTATTCTTTCATTATTAAAATGCAGGAACAATTCCTAAAATTATACTTTCCTATTACCTACTTCATAAGCCTAACTATATCCATGCGTATAGCTATAACAAGTATAAAGACGTGGTACGGAAATAAAATAGTTTATCGGTAAACATGATATGACCTTTTAGTAGAAGTAACTTGGTCGGAACGTCATGTGCAATCTCGTAAAGTTAGCTTGTTCAATTATTAACTGTATTAACGTGGGCGTACTCCTAAATATGCAGCAACCTAAAGTGAAGGCCCCCCACCCCCATCTCTACCTTCCCCCAAATTTTGAGCTAGTTCTACGCCTACAGTATTTTTCATTAATTATTCCGTTTTTGTGACGTGTCGGCATAGTTCCGCTTTTGCGTAATTTGACTCAACCGAGGATGTTTAAATATTAACCGGATGTGGAGGATCGCATGACACCTACATGGTGTAAGTAGTTGCTATCAAACTTTCAGTTAGAGTTTATTGTTAGAAACTTGTGGAATTATAATCGCTGTTGATAACGATTTTAAACGAGACAAATGATTGTAGTCATAGATTAACATTTAAAATACTTCTATATTTTAAATTGCCTCATTATTATCTCTTAAACAGTAACATTCACACCTGTGGAAGCCCATAAACATATATCCAACCGCAGTTTGAACAGTTTATAAGAATATTCAATAATTATTTAAGGGGGAGGGAACAATTTTAAAACATATTTTCGCCAGGTCAGCACTAGTTTATAAGAATAAATTCAGTAAACAGAATTTCAAACACCAAAAATTTAGAAACTATTATTTAAGAAGCTTTAATATGAGTAACAGTGAAGTTATGAATGGTGTAGCTATGTCTTATGTCGCTTAGGCCTAGTGCATTTTGGTGCACTGACAACTTAAACATTCATATATATTTTAGATAAATTCGTGAAAATGGGATTCTATATCTTGTGTTATTTGGAATGGATATAAGCTCATATGAAACAATTTATAAAGCCTTGTTTATTATGTAAATATTTGGACCCAACATATTAAGGTCCAACATAGGAGAAAATTAATTCTTGTTTATCTTTGCCAACGTGTTGGGCCACCGCTCTGGGCCCTCCTTTAGTTTTTAATCAGTCTACATATATTTGACCATGATCATATTATTCTCTATTTTCCCATTTATTGTGTTGGCGGGAAGTATACTGTAGGATAAAACATAAAAAGTGATGGTGTGTATGAAGCTGTTTTTTTAGCACCGCGTCTTACTACCCGTTCGAGTTATACGCTTAAGTACTAACTTCGCCAATGGATTAGGAATTGGGAAGGTTGAATTCAGAGGAAGTGAACCTACATTTCTGTGGAGGAATACTGAAAAATCTTTAGGTAAAACCACCCCCAGTTCACCCGACTGAGATTCGAACCTCGATCTCCGTCCTCGGCAGTATAGCTCAACACGACTAGCGCGTTAGGCAACTACGGAACCGATGCGGGTGTGTACGAAGTTATTACGGCTCAACGTAGAATTTAAGGTACGCATATGGGAGTGATGAGTGACCTACGTTTGCTAAATGGATTTGATAGATTTGAACTATTTTCATCCTGTGGGTCTTGAGTACTTACTCTTCTGTATTCTCATCCACGCAATAAAGTGGAAAGGAAAAATGTTGTAAGCTCAAGAGAAAAACTTATATGCTCAGAACCTCCCAAGCCCGCTAACATGTTATGTAGGCTATTTATTTTCTACAATTATTGATACAACCCAACCAAACACATTAAATTGTCACTGGACCCTCTTCGATGACCGCATGATATAGGGTGCTACTCTCATAATAAACTAGACTTCCAAAGATGGGAAGATTGGTGTTTGTTTCTGGTCGTGTGCACTGGGGGGGGTTCATGGTTTTCCACACTCTCTCCCCGCAAATGCGGTTGCACTTCGTATAGATTCAACCTACCTAATCACGAACATATTGATGCTTTTAGTACATAGGCATACAACCTTAACTGGTGGTAAGACGTGTTAGTAAAAATAAAATGTGTCACTGACCGGCTTTCTCAACATAAACTTGTTGAACAACATTGCTAGGCTTGACTGCTGAGGACGGGGAGATCGAGGTTCGAATCTTGGTCGGGTGAACTTCTAAATGGTTTTCCACTCTACCTCCACGCAAATGCGGGTTCACTTACTCTAATTCAACCTTCCCAATTCCTAATCCATTAGAGTAAATAGTACGTAAAGCGTATAACCCGAACGGGTAGTAAGACGCGGTGCTAAATATTCTTCTTATTATTATTACTATTATTATTATTAACATTGCTAGGGAGTTTGTGAATGAATTTGTGTTGTGATAAAGCTTGTTGGGATTGTATTGGTCAACATCTTATGTATACAGATAAGATAGGCATAGTAAGGTTAAAGAAAGTTTAAAAAAATATACATTTTTAAGGTGAGAGAGAAGTGAAGGTTAGTTATGGCAGTTTTTTCTTTACATTGTTTTACATTTCTTTTATAACAAAACCTTTTCATGGTCAAAAGAAATCAAATATTTTTCTAGTAGAATAACAGACTTTAATTTTCCTCACATGGTGACTTAAACAGTTCTTGAATATATGTTAAGGGTGACAAGAAATTCCGTGAAAACTTTTTATCTTTATTTATAAGTTTCTCATCTAATCCTATCATACTTATAACAGATATTCAATAACGGTTGATATCACCATGTAAACAAAATTAACTCTTTGTCTCTACTGGATGACTGCTTTATTTATTTTCGGCAAAAAAAAAAAATCTATAAAAACTGCAAAAACAATACCCCTAACTTGCGTTCCCTACACTACCACGTTAAGATGGATGATTTAAGCTCTCAAAGTTTTCAGTGCACTGACGCATGCTTGGCTTACGTTGGTTTCTGATACAGCACCTAACTATACGTCAGGTAATGGAAGAATTCGCACATCCACGCAAACTGGTTAGAAGAGGAGTCGTTGCAAGGTCGTAGCCGGAGGAGGGGGGAGGGTTTGGGGGTTCAAACCCCCCGTGAAATTGTATGAACAAAATATATGTAGCTTTATTTATGGTTCAAACAATATCAAAATTAAGATACAAATACAAATTAGGGGGCTGTGTTACCATAAAAATCACTTCAGAAAGCTTCTAGAGGGGTTAAATATTTAGAAATGGTCCTAGCTTCCAGCAATTGGGGGGTTATTTTACCATCTAAAAACACTTCACGGAGTTTCCAATTTTCCAATCCTTTGGCAACTAGGGGGTTATTTTACCATGAAAAAAAAACAACTTCAGAGAACTTCTAGAACTGTTTATCATTTAGAAATTATTCTAGCTTCCAGCAATTGGGGGATGTGCCCACCAAACCCCCCTGAAATTATTGGCTGGCTACGGGCTTGATGCATTCGTTGGTTTAGGAAAAACTAGTTGGATTACAAGCACAGGAATAAAAAAAAATCTTTATATATGTTTATACTCTTATCCGGCTGATTTTTTCCCGTGCAAACTATTAGCATTAAATTCATTGTTTATTTATTCTAATTTTTGAAATCGTTGTTATTTTATTTTTTCGTTCTCCTCTTTTTCTACGTACGTCTGTACTGTCCAAATATTTACGCTATTGGTGTGGATAGGAAAATCAAATTGAGGGGGAGAGGTATATATTGTTAGGAAAAATAACCTGCTCCCTTTACCTTCCAGGCATCTGAGCTTTGACCTCTAGATCCAAATCGATCCAGGCAGGACCAGACTGACGTCAAAGTGAAACCACTGGTGGGAATAAGCTTATCAATTAAATTATTTCATCATTATTGTATTGTGCATTGATTTATATGGGTTCTACTAACTAAACTATTTAGAAGTTTAAGAGAATAAAAGCGTGTAACCCAAATGGGTAGTAAGAGTAGGTACTAAAATTAATACAAGCATACATTTTGTATTTTTAAATACGTTAGTAAATATATTTAAGGCATACTATACCATATAAATACTCTAGTACCTTATCATATTCTCTGAAATCTTAAAATGGTGTACATAGCAAAATAATAACATTAATTTCTCCAATATAATAATTAAAACAGATTCTACCTTTTTTGGTCATCATTTTCTAAGAAATTATAGCACCTAGATTCTATCAATAAATTAAGCACCCTTAGCCCTATATAGGTCTAAAACACATTATTTGTGTTTATAATTCATTTTACTATCTATGTTGACACATTTTAACCATGCTAATGGGGAAGGAATTGGTAAAGTATAATTTAGAAAACATGTATTATATCTGCATTAAAGTAGAGAGAAATAAGAGAAACCATTAAAAAATATATTTTTATTACATCTTATAACCTCGCAATAACTGTCAAACCAGATTAAAAGAGCCTGACGTTTTGTCCGCGTGTTCACCAATGGGTGTAAACTCTCTTATATGTTATTTGTCAACTCATCTTACAGTCTTATCTATGGAACAACATATTCTCAATGTCGGTAGATAGAAGCTCTCACAGACATTTGTCCAGCCATTTATTACGGGTAGTAAGCCATGCTGCTAAAAAATAATTCCAATATAAAATATGTCATTAAAGGTAATAACTAGGGTATATTGGTGTCTGCAGATACTCCACACGTGTGTCTCTAATGGACGAAAACTTAGGATTTGGAGGAAGGTCAAGATGTGGTGGAGCTATGCTATGTAGCGAGGTAGTGCCTGTAGGGTGTCTGTGTTTGCAGATCCTCCAGAGGTGCGTCTACAAGGAACGCCGACGCAGGACTTGGAGGAAGGTTGAGACGTGGTGCAGCTATTATTTTTAGTGGAGTAATAACTCTAAGGTGTATTTGTGTTTGCAGACCCTCCAGAGGTGCGTCTCCAAGGGACGCCAACTCAGGACTTGGAGGAAGGTCGAGACGTGGTGGTGTTGCGCTGCGTGGCAGATGCCAACCCCCCTGCGACAATCGTCTGGAGAAGGGCTGGTCGTAGCGACATCGTCAGTCTTGAGGAGTCGTTGCAGTTCCGACCAGTAGGGAAAAGAGACTCTGGGACGTATAACTGCCAGGCCAAGAACCTGGTGGGGACGAGCGACCCACTGTCTGTTCAACTAGACGTCAAGTGTAAGTTGACCTGTGTAAATGTAGGGAGAGTTATTCTTTCTTTGTCCAACTAGACCTCAAGAGTAAGATTGACCTGTGGAAATGTATGAAGAGTGATTTTCTTTGTTCATCTGGACGTTAGCAGAGAATCTACCTTTGGGAATGTGGGGATGAACCACCCTCTCTTTTTTCACCTGGGCATAAAACTTAGTTACAATCTTGTAGCTCAAACATCTTAAAGTGACTATTAGAGATGCTACAGCTGATATTTCAATCGAGAAGGCAAACTGTTCAGTTATTTCAAAGGTAATCTAGCTTTTATTAGCAGTCTTTAGGGATTTTTTTTTCAAACGGTCCTAGCTCGTACTATTTCATTTCATTATGATTTTGCTCCCGCTAATAACATTTGTGGGATTTAACTCTTCATTTAACCGCACGTGCGTGGTCTAAATATCGAGCTCCATAGCTGTTTCTCTATATTCTTCAACGAAAATATGGATACATTTCCTACAAATATCTTCCTTGTTCATTCCTGCCAATTCACGTGATTATTTTAAATGCGTATAGCTGAAACAAGAAATGAAACACCCTGGAAAAATAGTGGTTTAAACTTATTTTACAAACTACTACTAAGCAAATACTCGATTGCATTCATTAAATTAATTTTAAAATTACAGTTGGATATGATAATCTAACCAAGGAACTTTGGATGAGTTTGGCATTGTTCTTGGTTCATAAGTGCACAAGTACTTGGTTTGATATCTTTATATAGATCTAAAAGTTGAGGGAAAGAGGAGCTTAGGAAGGAGAAGGATTCAAATACTAGATAACTTGAAAGAAAGAAGAAAATTCTGGGAGCTGAAGGAAGAGGCAGAGAACAGGGTTCATTGGCGGTTTAAGATCCATTGACTAAATGAATAGACCTGTCGTAAGACAGAACACTTAGTAGTAATATTAATACTCTTTGATAAAATATTTGAACTGTTTTGTGAGTATAATTGAAACATAATCTAACATTAAACTCAATAAGCCAATTTTGTGGATCAAATTAGTTTAAAAGTGTTTCTAAGTCTTTCAGTACGGACTCGACCAGTTTTATAAAATAAATATAATGTTAACAGTCAGTATATTAACTCTTCGAAAGTTCCTAGAGTGAAATTGATACCCTTCAGTGGTCACATAGACTAAGGCGTTATTCTTGCAGTAGACTAGACTGGCGATCACGAGGAGAAAAAGGATCTAATCTCGGTCGGGTGAACTGAGGTTTTTTTCCAAAATGGTTTTACACTCTAACTTGATGCTAATGCGGGTACTCTTCCTCTAAATATAACTTTCCTAATCCTTAAAACCATTAGTTTAATTAATATATAAGCGTATAAACCAAACGGGTAGTAATACGTGGTGTTAAAAATATATATTATAATGATAAGAATTGTGTAAATTGGGGAGAATTTTTTTTTAAAAAATTGTAATTATATTGTTCTTTGATAAAGGATCGATCTGGGAGTGTAATAATTATATCACTGTGATATATTTTTCCCTCACCCCTTGCGCGTGAAGTGAACCACGAAAATATTAAATGCTCCCTCCCCTTTTTCGACTCCCTTATTCATCCGCTTCGCTACCATTCTCCCCTCTTCTGTCACCCTTCCCTGTTTGTGGATATGTTAGGGGTTTTTTGATGCCAAGTGATGTGCAGGTAATGTATGGAATTTGGAGTTTTTTTACACATCAGTTATGTTACATTTCCGCCTTTTTAAATTTAATACTTGATCCATGTTTATTGCTCCAGATTAAAAAAAAAATATTGTATCACAAATTTGCCTTGCTAAACTAAAATGAAAAACTGTCATCTATGAAACACCTTACACCAACAAACAAATGTTTAAATATTACAAATGATATGTTTTTGTTCAGAATAATCTATAAAATGTACACAAAAACTTAAAATATAATGCAAATATTAATTTAAACGTTAATTATTTTCGTTTGAAAATTGATTACTTTTTGATAAACAATAAATAACATACCAGAATTATTGGAGGAGATAGAATGTTAATAAGCATATACTGCTTCAAATTAATATTGGTGATTTATTTGTTACATGATTGGACACCAACTGTGGTTTGAACACCCCATTTTTTTACTTTTTTACTTAACCAAAGTTTTATTTATTGCGATATTTTATTTTACTCTCGTTAGTATTTAAAACCGAGATTGATCAATAAGAAATGAAAAAGTTTAATTTATGTTTCACATAAGATTAGCCAGTTAGATATTTATTTTACAGTTATTCATTTTACTTATACTGTTAAACTTTAGAGAAACCATCTCAGTTATATTATAAAAATCCGTACCGGTAGTCAAGCTGGCTAAACGTAATGATCTTCTAGTTTGGTTTTATGGTCCAAAAAAATCGGGGGTTGTATCTCAGATCGGTTTATTTAGGCTGGATATTTTGCATAAAGATTTTCTAAAGCTCCCTCTACGTAAATGTAGGTACATTTCCTCTCAGTTCTTCTCCCTCATCCCTAAATTATTGAAGTAAATAAATTCAATTGACCCAGATGAATAGTAAGACACTGTATTAAAACAAATTAACGAAAGCCTTTTTATTGGGATGAATCTAAATACTAAAAAGTATATCCTTATGTCGTTTAAATTTTTTTATAAAGTGTTTTTATGAAAAAAAAATGGCTTATTATTAAATTGTCCATTTTATACTTAATAATCTCAAATTGAAACATCGCCAGTATTAAACCTTGATCCAATATAAATTCACACAAGAAGCTGTTATAAATAGCTTTATATTATTATTTTAAACATATCATGTCTTACCACACATCCAGTTAATCCCCATTTAATTTTACAACCAGGGTAGAGATGAGCTATGTAGAATTTAGAGCAGATATACCCTTCTTTTTCGTAAAGGTGGTGAGGGAGTAAACACCGATTTTAATTGTAACGGTATAGTTAGTACATTCGGTTTACCCCTAAAGGTAGCAAGATTACCTTGCACTTTTCCACTATGGTGTAATATATTATGATAAGGCCATAGTGTATCTATTATCTTTCAAGGTAGACAGAGTACATCTTTCTTCTTCTTATTATTATCATTATAATAATTATTATTATTATTGTAGTACAAACCCGTTAGACCGAACCTTGGTAATCAAAAACTCCGGATAATCCAAAAGCACATTTCGGAAAATGTGGAGAAAAATTAAGTCAAATGAAATATATTTTATTGTTTAACAAGATCAAAGTTAAAATAGAATTTTAAGAAACAAGAGTGATAATTAATAATAAAATGCTTATTATCTACATGTTGTATTCATCAAAGTGTGTTTTCCTGTTGCTAAAGATAATTACAGTAAATATCAAGTGCTATATTTAACAGTTAAATAAACGACAATTTGATTTAACTCATGCAACTGTAATTTAAAATTCGTGAAAATATTGTATCCCTAGATTATCCCGCTCTATACGAATTTTCGCTAATCCGAACAAGCTTCGATCCCAATTAGTTCGGATTATTAAGGTTCTACCGTATTATCATCATCAATCTTTCTTCTTTAACAAAAATCAATATTCAAGATCCGTACGGTTGTAAAAATGGAAATAGTTTGTGAGGTGTATTAAACGCTTAATATTTCTTCTGGCTAGAAACATCCATTAACCATTGTAGCCCTTTCGACTCGATTCCATAATAATAGTATTTTGTCCTCCCATCCACTCATATAATTGACTAGGACTGCTATTACATACACATCATCATACAAAAAAAAACACTTTATCCTCGTTATGGAGGGTAAACCAAACTCTATTTGTAGTTCAATATCGATTCCCTCTTTCTCTATCTCCCACATAAAAAAAATACAACGTTATGTTACACAAAGAGGGGCGCCCAGTTAATTCATTACTATCATCCAAATTGCTTTATCAACACAAAATATGAACTTGTAGAGTAGCTCGTCGGGAACCCATTTTGTGATCGAAAATTTGTTCGAGTTGCTTGCTCGTTCGTTGTATAAATAATATCCCCCCCTCCCCCACCTTCCCTACACCTCATCTATCCCTCTATTCCCATCGCGTTCAATTCCCTCCCTATCTGCTCGTTCCCATTCACACAGCTTGTCCTACAAACTTTCACGTTTTGTTCTCTTTCGATTCTGAAAAGTTTCACCACGAACAAGGGGGGAAATTAGTAAAGGTGGAATGGGAAAGAAGAAGGGGTTGGGAAGGTAGCGAGCGGGGGGTTTGAGTGTTGCTAAATAGTCTTCTCACCCTCTTCACCATTCATTACCTCACACCTCCCATAAGCTCGTACGATTGTTTACCTCTCTTTACTCTGAGTAGCCTTCACACCACCGATGGAAGATGTTACCTGTAACGTTTGTTTGAAGTGCACTTGAAATATTTCTGTGGGTTCACCGCGTCGTTGAGAAATTTAACGGGTGTAGGGGATGATAGAAGAAGAGGGCTTTAATCCAGTGTGGCCCAACTGGCTGCCCACGTGCACTAAAAATGTGAACCTCACAATAGCCTGGACGAAAATTAAAGGGAAACCCTAGGTGGCAGATATAAAATATCTTAAGATTCATATAAAAATATTTTATTTAAGAAGTTTATGGTTAGATTTTTGTATGATTAATGAAAACATTTAAAAATACATAATATTTGCAATAAAGCTAAGTTGATTTGTGGAAGTGTGAGTTAATGGATATTTCACAATACAATTTTGGGAGATTTTTTTGTGCAGTATGATTTTAAAAATTCTATCAATTAAGATAACCAATTTATTTTTAGGTATTGAAAATAACGTGGTGGAATCTTAAAATTGTATTTGGTCCTTGGGATTAAAAACGTTGGAATACCCTACTCTAAGTGATTATCAAATACCAAACTGAAATATTATGGCTCAAATTTTACCCGAATGCATGATGAGCAATTTTTACACAATGTGGTTTTCCATTCTTTCTCCTTACGAAGGCTGATAGTCTCACTTACCCCTTCTCTTATGATCTCTTTATCGGTAAGGTTTTTTTAACACTGCATCTTATTACCCGTTTGGGTTGCACACCTATGTACTAATTACGCTTATGGGCTAGGGAAGAATAAGGTTAAATTTAGATGCAGTGTACCCCCATTTTCTTGGAGGGAGAGTAGAAAACAATATCATAAAAAACTCCCCTATACAACCTACCGAGACTTGAAACTCGATCTTCCCGTCTACAGCAATCTAGTCTTTTGAGATAATGACGTATTATACCATGAGGCAAGAGAAGCAGGATTAGAGTAAGTCATTATAATAAACCTTTTATCTAATCTACAAACAATTTGTTTGATTAAATTTTTACTCTGAGTCTTAATTTCATATCTTATTCAGGCTTTAGAATAAATAAATAATTTTATTTGCAATAGTAGAGAGTGTGAATATATTAAGAGGGGAAAAAACTAGTTCGCCTGACTGGTATTTATATCCTTACCTCCCCATCATCAGCAAATACGATTATAAAAGCTTTTAATCAAGTCTGCATTCCCAAAGATCAGGGTAACAAATATCTGTTTATCTTAAAATAATGACATTTTTTATAAAATTGTATTGAGAACCAGCTAATTATTATATTTTTAATATATTTATTTTTAACATAATAAAGAATTAGGGCTACTACACAAACTGGTAGTAAAACTCGATGCTATAAATACATGTAGGCTATAGAGAATGTACCTTAATATAATTATGTAATTAAGGGTGTGAAAGTATTCGAAAATTAGAGTTCGAGTTTTATAAAACTTGAAAAGTTTTAATACTCAGAATTTCCATTCTTTATAGTTATTGAAAATTCCTAGTTTAATTAGTTTTATTCAATTATTAGATGTCATCCTCGGTGGTCTAGGGGTAGAGTGATTGCCTCAGAACCCGATGTTTGTGGTTTAAAACCGAACTGGGATCAACTGATTTTTCTTGAGTGATAAAAATTATTGGAACAACTTCCTACTGAGGTTAAATAAAACCGCTGGTGCCATGACATGTAAAAAAAAAGACCTGGAAGTTATATTATAATGACTTTTCCGGCAACATTGGTAGGCCCTTTCACTCTCGCTCATAGAAATTATCATGTGCTATTAATATAATCAGTTGGTTCATAAAGTCTTCATTAAATGATTTAAATACTTTAAATAATTAATTAAGTTAACATTTTATAGCAAATAGAGCTATTCAATGTTTCCTCTTTTATAGTTAAAAAAATTGTGGTTATTTTAAAATTATTTGAAAAACCGAATTATTGAGATTTTAAGTTTCTTTACAAAAAATGTTGCAACAAAAAAGTATGTTTGTACTTATTTATGATGCATGGATCTATTACATAAATTTAACTTGAAATATTTATTGTACAAATATTACTTTATACTACTCTAAATCTAAAAAATAACCTCGATTTGGTTCAAACTTTACTCAAAGTGAAGAATATGTCCCATTTGACCTTATTTTCAAGCTATAATCATGTTTGTATTCCAGTAATGGGGAGCTGCTTAATATTATAGGAAGTGCTCAAAATGGCCAACTTTAGTCTAAATGCGAGCCTGCAGTCATCGTGTCATAGAATAACGCACTCTTTAAAAAAAATAGTAGTTATGTGTCGGATTCGTTGACAGCCCTCTTGAATCCTTCAATACTCGCAATGGGTGTTGAAAAAAATCAATTGATTTCAAGTGGCCTCACAAATTAAAAACGAATGAATCTACCTCTGGTGAACGCATAGGTCAGCAAATAGGTATTTCAATTCTAATGTAACTGCACTTCCTCTAAAATAACCTCATCCTTAATCACGTTTAGATTAAACCTTTAATTCATGCATTTAATGTGCCCTTTTTTCTACCCTGAACGGTGCCAACCTAAAGTTCATAGCCCCACTATAGTGCAACTTATAAGATAGAGTCATAATATAAATAGAGTGTTCACTGTACATATTTAAAAAATATATTTCAAATAAAATTTATGTTATTTGTAGTGGATGTAATAATTCTACCGCTACCACTTATCCATGATCACACTAACAACCTCTTTTTTTTCGTTTCACTTGCGCCTCCCGTTCGGCAATGTTAGAATTTACGACGCTAATTCATCCCATTTGTTCCTTGCTGATTCAACCATCTTCCCGTTCCTCACACACCGCATTCGTTCTTCTCGGTTACCATTACACGCCCTTCTCTACATTTACCTCCACCCTACGCTATTTCAAGTGGAACTGATTACTTAGAACCAACAAAACCCTTTCCTTGTCATTGGCTGGGACATATATACGGCCTAATTTTCATAGGAATTTACAAACTTTATATATATAATATATTCAATTTATATAAGAAATAGACTGGCCTGACGATGACGAGGAGATTGGGGCTTGAATCCCGATCGGTTTACCTGAGGGTGATTTTCACCTCAATAGTGTTCCATTCTTCCTTCACGAAAATGCGGGTACACTTCCTATAAGTCAATATTCTTCATATATAGCACATTAGCGTAATTATACCTATAAGTATAGCCCAAACTGATAGTAAGTCATGGTGGTTTATATATATATATATATATATAATGTAAAGTTTGTATTTTATATATATTGAATACAATGTTTATATATATAATACAAAATCTACATCTATTTATATATTTAATTCAAATTATATATATATATAACTCAAACACTAACAGTTCGGGCAATACTCTAGGGATAATTACGCTAATGTGTTATAGATGAAGAAGATTGACTTTATAGGAAGTGTATCTTCATTTGTGTGAGGGAAGAGTGTAACCCCGATGAGGAAAAACTACCCTCAGTGAGCCCGATCTAGATTCGAGCCCCAATCTCCCTGCCATCGGCAGTCCAGTCAATTGCAAAAGTGACGCTTTAGATAATGAAACCAGCAAAACGTCTATACAAACGTATTGGGAAAATTACAAAAAATATGACTTTGTGCGCAAAATTGAAAACACTTAATGTTTCCATTAGTGTTATTTTATAATTATTAGTTGGAGTGTATTATGGGGTCTTTTTACAAGAGTCGATTGGTTAGAAAATTTGACTAGCCAAGATCATAATTTAAATACAATATTCTTTTGTTATATTTATGTTCTTAAATTGTAAATTGAAACACAAAGAACCCTCTACTTAACCTGTCTTATTTGGGACTCAAAGGGTTAATTTTACGATCTTTTTATATAATTTTGTGCTAAAAAATATTATAGACCAAATTACATATTCAAAATTAAGTGGTTAAAGCTAACTTTGAATTAATTCCAACTAAAACTACATAATGTCCTTGCATCATGTATCAATGTTTTTTAAGAGAGTTTCTTTCGACTTATATAATTTTTTCTTACCTCCGATTTTAATTACTTATAGTTATAACACGACTAGGAAAGCTAGTATTCTAGAGAACCCTTATCCACGTTCAATGTCCAAGAACTTTTTTAAATAGTAAATATGCTGTGAAATAGTTTTTTTTCTACATATTACAGGAATTATTTTTAAATCAATAGATATTGTTAAAAATTGCCTGAAAATTTAGTCTGAAGAATATTACAAATTAAAATTTGGGTTCCTCATAAAATATTTTAAAAGCTTCAGGCTTGTAAACATACAAATGGTCTTCAACTGTAGGAGATTAACTAAAAATTGTGTACATAAATTTAAATTTTGGATGGTAAAATTATCATAGTAGAGTAATTATATTTAAAAAAAACTTGTATTGAATTTAAATTATAAAATCATTCTTGTGGAGTTTAAAATTAGAATTGTATTTGTCGGAGATAATGAGTAGCATTTAAAGTTAATGTTCTTTCCATGCACGTGTTCAACTCTTGTTTTAGTAACGTTTTATCGATAATTTCAAGTGATAACACTATGTTTAACATTCAAATCTCGTTTTTAAAACTACAAAAAGACTAGAATAAACGTTTAGTGACGTTGAAACTTTCAAAAGATTCCAGACTTTTTTTTTTTTGTCTCGGGGATAGAACGGGTGAAATACAGAAAGGAGGGAAAGTTTTGAGGTTTGCAGCCCTGGAATGAGAAGTTTCTTTCCAAGATGGTAAGATCGTGACCCAGCAACTCTATCTGTCCTCAACCAGTGTCGCCAACTTACCAACCTCCGATATTACCTCGCAGTAAGGCGTGTCATGATAGCCAATCAAGGAGCAGGTAGCAGATGGATTCAAGTGCTACGTATAAAGGGGGAAGGGTGAGGGGAGGAGGGATTCTCATTACATGCTATAGCCTATAGAGTTATTGAAATTTTTATACGAAAAGTAGCCTATTTCTATGGAGGCAACGATAGATTGGCAGTCCTATTGAAGACGCTCTTTAAATGCCTTTGACGTGTCTTCGGTGAGGTTTGGTTGGCGATCCATTCATTTTAGATATACACTTATAACTCTTCTAATAAAACAATTAATAAAACGAGCATCAATGGATGTTACGTAATAAACGTTAAGCTCGTTTTGGTAAGGTCGGGTTTTGAATCCTGGTCGAATATTTGCAGCACTCTATCCTGAATATTTTCAATTCTCTCTCTTCAAGAAAATGTGTGTACATTTCTTGTTTATTCTAACTATTCAGACATACTCCATTCAAATGCGAATAGACCACCCACGTTTTAATACCTGTTAGGAAGAGGGTAAGGGTATCGGGGAATTAGTAAATATGTCGGCAAATATATATCTTAAAATTGTATTCGTCATAACTAGAAGTAATCTATAGTTATGATAACATATTCTATCTGAATTCATTTTCTGAAATAATAAACATACGAATGGAAAACCAGGCTGCCAAGTATCTAGAAAATTAAAAGTACCGTGAAAGTACAGATCATATTTATGGATATGAGAACAAAACAGGGGAAAAGCAGCGAACTAAAAAAATATATATATATATATATATTCAAATACATATTTGTGAATTGTACAGAATTTTAATGTACATTGTGAATAGTATATTTTAGTATAGAATAGAGCTGAATAACTAGAACTCCTGATTTTAATACATATTATAATACCCCTAATTACCCCCTTCCCCTGAAATATTGGTCTGTGTAACGATTATATATATATATATATCCATACTGTTTTAAACACCAATGATATTACATTCGAACTCATTAATTTTATGAAAAATTAAATTTAAACCTTTAGTACTAACCACTCTTTAAAGGAAATGGGAAATACTCTGTTACCAATCGCCATAAGTGACGAATTGGCCATATATTTGTGGTGAAATTGAGTTTGCCAGCTCTTACAATAAAATTATCTTTTCCATGAAGGCGTGTAAAGTTCTAACTTGATATTTACTTCATATTATTCTAAGAATTAAGCTCTATTAATGAGTCTTTGACGCAACACTGCTCTCCAATACCCCCCCCCCCCCTACACCCCCTTTCCCA
>CABFVX010000727.1:61459-79664 GCA_902151425.1 Timema shepardi | reverse complement strand
CCCCCCCCCCCCCATCTTATGTTGTGGTGACTACTCCTTTCCCCCTGAATACTCCTGAAGCCCCGGGTTGTTTGTTGATTTACAGCACTCTCCCTCTCCCCACTACCTCTCTCTTCATACCCGAGTCAATTTAATACACTATTCGTTATTGAGTCCCGTAACCGCCGCAGGCTTACCACGCCCCCAAAAACCTAGCAATTAATTTCTACCTTGTTTGTCCACGTCGTGAACACATTGTTTTGATTCGTTAGATGAGTGAGTTGGGGCATAAAACATTGAGCCAACAGGACCAATAATTATATATATATATATATATATAAAGCTTGTATAGGTTTTTCTGTTTTGTTTCGATTAACAACTGACAATTTTTTATTTTCTAAATTTTCTAGTAATATTGTGTTTTTATATTTGTACACAATAGCTAGGTCAACACTGAATTGATAATAGCACAAAATAATTTGAATCTATTAATTACTTTTATTTATTTTATTTGGTAGATGGAGATTTAGAAATCAATTATAAACATCAACACCAATGTAGTTATTTATCTGTTACGTTCCTCTGTTTACTTTCTGAAATATAGAAAATGTACCGTAATCATGAAAATCTTTACTTCAATATTAGGTTGAATATTATGGGTTTTATGCGACACACAACCACCAAAAATTGAATTTAAGATTCGGTCTCTCCCCATATCTGTTTGTCCATCCACCCGCCCGATAGTCAAATTCTGGGCCTTTATCCAAAATAATTTAATGAATTCTGTTCAATCTTGATATCTAGATGTTATGGCACAATATTTAAGGGAAAAAAATGGACCATAGCCCTTTAATTAAGTGTTGCTTATTGATAAGTGATTTTTGAGGATTCCAAGTTTTTCGAAAATAGCTCTAACGATTTTGTTTTAACTGTACAATCTAGACGATTTGTGATCGCTGCATGCGCTTGCAAACGTAGCACCACTGAAAAAGAGTCCGGTCAGAAGCTGTGTTGTAGAACACCTTGTGATGGAGGTGTTTAGTCCCTCCATGCAGTTCACGTTTGTGCCTTAGGTGGTGACTGTGTGAAAAGTTTCTGACCTACAAGCACTGTGCTAGATATCCTCTTGTGGGATGGACACGTAATCACAATCCAGTTGAAGTGAATCCTTTAGTACATGAAGGTGTCTTCAACTTTTATTTTTGTCCAAGAGCAAAATACTCTGTCTTTTTTTGGCTCATGGGCCGCAATACTATTCCGAAAATATAGGGATATAATACATATTAACATATTTTTATTTACTCCGACAAGTGAAAGTTCGTATTTTTCGTTAAGTATTCTCTCTTGTTCTCATTATTTATTTTTTTATTAGATTTTTCATAGCAGAAGGTAACGCGATTTGCCTTTTATAATAGAGTTGTCATTTGTAATTTAAAGTACATTCATATAAAAACGTAATATTTTTCTTAACGTAAAACGCAAAACTTGTTTATAAAATAACGTAAAATACGTAAATAAAATACTTTTTTTTATTAGGTGACTATATAAAATATATATCGGTACTTGTAATTTTTTCTCTCCTAAAATAATTGTATATTTTTCATGAGCCAGTGGACCGCCATAAAATGTTATTGCGGGCCACGTGTTGAATACCCTTGCCTTAGTTAATACATGATAGGCTTTGCTCTACATTCCCCGTATATGTTCGTTGATACCTGACTAATGAGTGCTCTACATTCCCTCACGTCTTAGCACCCTATCAGGCTATACGCGTACATTGACGCTAATGAGTTAGGGATGTGGAAGCAGTGGCGTACAACAGACCCCTGCATACCTGCTTGTGCAGGGGTCGAGCGTAAAATATTCATTACTTGTACATTTTTGCTTAAATTATCGTAAATATCAAATTTACCCATTATAAAATTTATATATGAGGGCATATAAATTATTATTATTATTATAATTAGCACCGCGTATTACTACCCGTTCGAGCTATATGCACTTACGCTAATGTGAAATGGTAGGGTGATTGTGAGATGAAATAGAGGACCTACAGTTTAACGTGGTATCCGAACCACGGTGGAGGCCTGGCATTCCCCACATTCACAATATGTTCTTGTCAGAGGTGAAGGAAGGGTTTGGTAATCAGATAAATCTGTGCCGGGACCGCGGATTGAACCCCGGCCGCCAGCACAGAAGTTTGACACCTTACCCCTAGCCCACCAGGTCACCGACGGCGTATAAATTGCTGAACAGTAATGTTTTTTTAATTAATTAAACACAAAAGCTAAAATAAACTATTTTGTAACAACGAGAGCATTTAAATCGTTCCATTTGATAATATAAATGTGTAGGTTGGATTGTCGTTGTTCGTACAATCTATGTGGCAAGTATTCTCTTGAGCCACAACGTTATCCAAAATACTAATAATATTAGCCTTTTCTGTCATAATTTTCCTTGTCCTTCTTTTCTTTTGTTGTTTCCCAGAAGCACTCTACAGGCTGACTAAAAAGGCATGTGTTGAAAACAGTACGCTGATTAAAACTATAGAGTGATTTAGAATGAAGTTAATAGTACCTATTTAGTTAAAGAAATTTTCCATTCTACATTCAGATAACATAGATAGAGTTAAGTTTGTTATATTATGGGATTATGGAAAATTGCACCCGGGAAAAGTGCACTTTCCCAGAAAAAAAGGGGAAAATTGCTCCCTTCCATCAATCATCACACCATTAGGCGGGAAAAGTGCATCCCACACGCTGTTTTACACACTTACAAAACAAGTACGCCCAAGGACCTAACAAAGTGTTTGAAGAGTCTAGCCTTGATTCAAAAAAATGGAGTAAGAGGTCGACAATAATTAGTTTGGTAACCTCAATTTATACATTCACATCAAATGCTCGCAGATACACACTAGTCTTTAGTTCATTGAAAACCCTAACCTAACCTAACCTAACCAACAGGCAGGGAGACAAGTGCGATGAATTGATATACTTTGACCCCCTCAAGACCTCATGTTGTGCGATGAGTTGATTTGAAATCCCCACCCTCCTAAACAAAAGGGTGCGATGAACCAATCTGTGCCGGTGAAAATGGTAAGGTCGTGAGGAAAGTGAGAAAAGTGCGCCCACATGACCGTGTTAAAAACTATTTAGGTGAGACAGACAAGGTCATGTGGGCACAATTTTCCCACCTATTAGTGTGATGATTCATGCGAGGGCGCGGTTTTCCCTTCCTTTCTGGGAAGACACAGTTTTCCCGTGCGCAATTTTCCCGACCCCATATTATGTAGTCACAGTGTGTATTGCTATTTTACGTGTCCACAAAGAAGAGCAATTGCCTTAGACATAGAAGCTTTGGCAGAAAACTTCATAAAAATTACTGCAAAGTGTCAAAATAAACTCGCTCTGTCTAGTGTAAATAAAAGATAAATGGATACGATGTTAATATTTAAATATGTACCTATTTATTAATTTTTATGTAACTTTTTTAAGTTATTGTAGATCATGAAATAATCTAAAATGAAAATTAATTACATGCAGAGAGGATTGAAAACATCAATATCAGTAAAGTAATTTTGTCTTTTTACTTGATGCACGTTTTTAAAAAAAAGTTTCAATCGCTTGTTTGAATCATATTTATGCTGCCTGGATGTTAAAGAATTATTTATTTTTGAAAATGTTGTAGTCAATTAAACATGGTTTTTTAGAGGATGATTAAAACAATTTTGTTTGAGCCAAGGTTAGGCTTACTTTTTATATTATTAATGTTAGGTTTAACTTTTTTTTTAATTAGTCACTAAGTCCACAATAACTATTCAAAAAACCTTCGAAATAGTTTATAGAGGTACATATTTTGAAAATTCTCTTGTCTCTGCCAATTGGGGGGAAGACCCCCAAACCTAACTGGTTTTAGGTGCAGGGGTCGGGTAGATCATAAACCCCCGACCCTGTGTGGAAGGTCACATTTTAGATTAAATATACCAACATTTGTTTGTAGGTAGAGTGATAAATTATTTGGTAAATATAGCACTCAGTACGCTCATCTTGGATTAGAGCCTAGAACTTCCCGTCATAAGCAACCCTGCCCAACATGAGAGTGACGCGTTATATCAGTTGACCACCGATTATGGTTTTTATTTATTAATAGCAATTATTCACAGGTGCGGTTTGAACCAGATATTCTCCCTACTGGAAACACGCTGCGGCATGCCACTGTTGTAATGGTTTCCGGTGTTTATTGCAGACCCTCCTCAGATCAAGAGTATCGGATCGGATCGTCTTACGACGGCGTCCCTGTTCTCGCAGGCGACCTTCACCTGTTCGGCCGAGGGTAACCCCAAACCGAACTACCAGTGGCTTCAGAAGCTACCGACACCCGAAGGAACCGTATTGCTACGGTCGTCGGAGCCACGTCTGTACATCAGTAACGTCACGTACGACTACCAGGGGGAGTATGTGTGCAAGGCGACCAATGTCATAGGAGGGACCGAGAGGTTCGTGCAGAGCGAGGCTATCTCCGTGCAGGTTGTGGGTGAGTAATACCGCACTCTGATTTACAAAGTAATGACTAGCTCTATAACAGACCTTCATCCAATATCTTGGGTAGCACTGCAACAGATTTTCATACAGTAAACCAAGGTAATGAGTAACCCTGCAACAGCGATTCATCAAATGTTTTGGCTATCTCTGCGACAGACAGTCATACAATGTCTTGGGTAACCCTGCAACATACAGTCATAAAATGTCTTTGGTAGCACTGCAACAGATTTTCATACAGTAAACCAAGGTAATGGGTAACCCTGCAACAGCGATTCATCCAATGTCTTGGGTAGCTCTGCGACATACATGTCATACAATGTCTTGGGTAGCCCTGCAACATACAGTCATACAATGTCTTTGGTAGCACTGCAACAGATTTTCATACAGTAAACCAAGGTAATGGGTAACCCTGCAACAGCGATTCATACAATGTCTTGGGTAGCTCTGCGACATACAGTCATACAATGTCTTGGGTAGCCCTGCAACATAGTCATACAATATCTTGGGTAGCACTGCAACAGGCATTCATACAGTAAACCAAGGTAATGGGTAATCCTGCAACAGCGATTCATCCAATGTCTTGGCTAGCTCTGCGACAGACAGTCATACAATGTCTTGGGTAGCCCTGCAACATACAGTCATACAATGTCTTTGGTAGCACTGCAACAGATTTTCATACAGTAAACCATGGTAATGGGTAACCCTGCAACAGCGATTCATCCAATGTCTTGGGTAGCTCTGCGACATACAGTCATACAATGTCTTGGGTAGCCCTGCAACATACAGTCATACAATATCTTGGGTAGCACTGCAACAGGCATTCATACAGTAAACCAAGGTAATGGGTAACCCCGCAACAGCGATTCATCCATTGTCTTGGCTAGCTCTGCGCTAGTCATCCAAGTGATGTAATAAGAAGCTCTGCAAAAGAGATTCATATAAGATAATGAGTGGTATTGGAGCAGGCATTTAGTCAAAGTTGTTGATATATTTGAACCAGACATTCATCCAAGGTTATGGCTAACCGTTCCCTAGAATCGCATCCAAAATATTCGTCAACTCATGAATATACATTCATTCAAGGTAATGAGTATCTCTACATCAGACATGCATTCAAAGTCAGGGGTGATTATGAATCATACATTCATCAAAGGTCATGGAGTAGTTCTTAATCAAACATTCATCCAAACCATTGGTATTAAGCTTGATGAATCCCAACTTTCAAAACAATAAAAAATATTCTGGTCTAAGATCATCTAAACCCACCTAAACACCTGTGAAGAGTAGTAAAAATCCATGGATATCTTGAAGATAGCACACATTGTACTATGAAATTATATATTCACATTTTTGTTTTTGCAGCCTTTTTCCATGTAGGTGCCAATACGCTTCGATTTACATATCCTTTCCATCTTGAACAAAGATCTTGAATAACCTTATGTCAAAAAGTACAGATTTTAAAATTCGTGAAAAAAACAACTCAACTAAGTCAAGATAGAGAAAGCAACTTTACACCTTTCGCCTTTCCAATATAAAGCCAAATTGAAACTCCTTTTTCGGGTGGCTGGCTCAATATTTACCTATATTTTGGCTGAGGATGAATTTTTGACCTGTATTTTCTATGTTCGGGTTGCAAATCCACCTTCTTCTCCACAACCAAACCATCCTCTCTTATATATTTTTTTATTCTTTATTCCGATCACGTTTTGAGGTGAGGAAAATCCCCAAGTGTCTGATTCCTCCCTGATCCTTTGGACCAATCCACGCCACACACAAGAGACGGGGGAGAGGGGAGGCTTACCGACTTTGTGTGTCAAAGGGGAGCCGATTGACCGATTGAAGAACCGGCTGGAGCTCTTTGTTAATATGATTAAAGTAAATACGAAGCACATAAATTGGCATTTATTTTACGTTACGGTTTGGAGGTTGAATTTAAAAAACATTTCTGATTGAGGGAATTTATATTTCATCGCTTATTTGTGGTTATTTTATTTTACGTTACACCTTTAGTTATATGACCTCAAAACCCTTATAAACTAAAGAGTGACTTCAGCTTTGAAAAGACAGTTTCTCAACCTGTTAAAATGACCAAGGTAATGACAGATCTTAATGCAATACACAAAACAAACTTTCAAATATTTTAAAATATTAATTTTTGAGCATAAAAAATATGTCTGCATCTGTTAAGTAAGAGCTAGCCTAGATCTAGTTTTTTAAACTCATTACGGTAGTGTCATAACTACGAAAAGTTGCGAAAATCATTCTTTAAACATTTTATAATTCAACCTAATCTTTTTTTTTAAAAATCAATAAATATTGGCGATACTATCTCCTTCCTTGTATATAATTTTATAGGTCCGTTTCCGGTAATAGAAATTACAAGGAAATGATTGAACAGATTTTGATGAACGACCACTCATTTGAACCACTCATTTAGGAGTCCAGGATGTCGAGAAATATAGTAGTTTTCCACGAAAACCCCGATTTACACAGAGGATTTTCAGTTTTATATCATTTGTTTAGTCACCATGTGGACCGTTATTTGTTGCATGGTTGTAAATCTCTAAATAAAATATATCTCTTTGGGTGGAAATTAATAACTCAATCTTTATTTGTTGGTACAAACACATCACAATTTTCTCTTTGTATGAATATTTCTTTTTGGGTGCTAGTCATAACACATTTAAACTGAGATTCCTAAAATTGGGAAACATTTATTTCCTTATTGTGATGTTGCTATCGGTAATTCCTATTGAAACCAATAATATTGGACATAATTCGAAAGTTAAAAGGTTAAAATGTTGAGGTAGTGTAATTATTGTCTAGGTTTTCTTTAGCGAATGGTAAAATGATGTTTAGATAGGTTTTAATATATATTATAAGCTCAAAAACGAAAAAATTATTTCGAATAATGTTTAACTATCTAATTATGAGTTTTGGTGTTCATTTTTTTCAAATAAATGGGTTTTGATGTTCATTTTAGCAAATAGTAACACAATACAAATACATAAGTTAAGCTATATTTTCATTTTTCCACTTGATTTTGAGTATATTATATTTAAAAGTAATGTATATTCACATTCTTACAAATACAGTAAGTTCAATTATGTTTCCACTTTGATAGTTAATTTCGAGGGAATGATAATTCAAATTATCATGTTGTGTATACCACATCAATATTTTCACATGCTTTCTCTCTATATAATATTTTATCATTCTATTACACACATTCTCTCACACTTTCTCTCATATAATCTCATTTCATTCTCTCTCTCCCACTTTATCCCTTTCTCTCACATACTATCTCCTCACACACACACACACACACACACACACACTCTCTATTTCTCTCTTCTCCCAGTATTTATCCCTCTAAAACATGTATATATATATATATATATATACTCTCGCTAACATTCACTCACACTCATTCGAACTCTCTCGATTGCTCATTCTCATTCTCTTACACTCCCTTTCTTACACCTCACACTCACTTTATCATACTCACACTCTCATTTTCACACACACCCACACACTTAAACAATAACACACTCAAACATTTAAACTCCCATTTTCACTCTTTCTATCATATATCATGTATATAATTTGATAAGCCTATTTCTGGTAAGTGAAATTATTAGAAAACTACTGAACCAATCTTGACACATTGTCACTCATTTTAAAGGTTAAGGAGTTAGGATGTTAGCAAAATAGAATCTTCCAAAGAAAACCCGATATTCCTAGAGTGTTTCTATCTTTGTTTGTGTGCGCGCAGTGTCTCATCTGTACAATCATTATTTGTTTACATCACCATGGAAACCCCAATTTTGTATGATTTATATTTCTCTTTGTTTAAAAATAATAACTTAATTCTTACATAGGTAGTAAATAACAACAAATAGGTAAAGATCTAGAAGAGGGGTCGTTTAGAGTTATAATAGTAGAGTGAAGAAGATTACTTAATTTTATCTAAAATTAAACACTAAAGATCAAAATCAATAAAAAGTCGCCTTTGAAGAACAAGCCTTCAACTAGAAAGTCGAATGAGGCTTCATTCTAGAGAACATTTCCGAGTAAAAAGATTTGATTACCTTTTAGTGCGATAATTTGCAGATATCTCTGACACGAGCCACTAGTATGCCATAATTATTCTAATGTGGTATTAAAAAGGAAGGTTGAAAACTAAATGATTGGTAGATACATTTGCAAAGATAGAGAGAAGGAAAACATTCAGAAAAAACCTCCATCAGTTCAACTGACCGTAGTTAAAATCCTAATCATTCGTCAAGTATATTACGAGATATAGGTCTTAGAATATTCGCCATCAGAGTGGGTTATATGTTTTATAACCGCTCTTTTTAGTATTTAGAAAATATGTAAGGTTAGTGGGATATTTATCTAACACTATCCTCCACCTAAATTTTGGTGTAACTATTTTTACAACAAACAATTATTTAAATATTTTGGGACATTTAAACTTAGGTATTGAACTCGGAGCTCCAGAAAAACACGATAAAAGGCCAGTCTTTTTGCACTTTTTTTATGGCAAAAACAAATCAGATATTTATAAAATACAAACATAAGTTTAATTTTCTTCATATGGTGATATCAACAGTTCCTGAATATCCATCATTAGCATAGCGGCATGAGATGAAAAACTTTGAAAATGAAGAGAAAAAGTTGTCATTAAATTCAAGGATACCCTTGAAATATTTTCAAGAAATGTTGAGGTCCCCATTTAAGTAGAATTTAATTCTATGTTTGTACTTGATAAATATCTATTTATTTTGTCCAAAAACATTTTGTCATAAAATTGCAAAAACACTGCTTTTTCTCACATCCCTGTTCATCCCACCTTAATAAATATTTTTGATAATAATGTCCTGGAACTCAGTTTAATTTTACTCTGATCCATGTCAGTGATTTATCATCGAGGATCCAGAACTAATTTGTTTCTTTTGCGTGCGCATGTTATAAAATGTTGATATTTACATCGTTATTAGAGCGATAGCAATCTTAATCACGTGTTTTCTGTTCGACTAAAAAAAAGGTATATTTTCGTATTTTATACATATCTCTTATCGCAAGCTAACATTTCAGATATAAATTTCCATCGAACTGACAAGTGTCACTAGTATAGATATTTTGGGAAGCTTTTCCATTACTGAATACAAATTTTATTCTTTTATAAACCTCAAAAATATAATAATAAAAAAAATCCTTTAGACCATCAAATATATATATTGGACACCAATAATTCGCCTGTCACTTCCAGATTCCCTCGAACGTCATGTCTTTATCAAAATTCAACCCCCTCCCCTAACCCCCCTCCATGTTATACAAAACTTCCCACGGTTGACCTTTCCGTTCGGGCTTTATTTCAACAATAAACTTTTTCCCAATTTGCGTAAGGGATGTAGGGGAGGGATTATACCCAATTTCACACATCAGCAGCAATTAATAAAATGATGACATTGCAACTACTTTGTGAAATTATTATCACTGTCATTTATTTGGGACAGTGGCGCACTCTCTGGAAATTGTCACGCTGTCTGCGACATTAAATTATTATTATTTTTAAGTCCCGCCTGACCACAGGAGTTGCGATTAAACCACATGTTTTTTAAACATATGTGGTGTAGCTTTCACTCATTAGCTTTAACTTCCTGTTGAGTTTCCTCAACATATATATATATATATATTTATATATATTTATATATTTCTTTTGGAAACTTTATTAGAAATCATTTTTACGTCAAAGCAACCATCAACCGCGCTTTAAATTAATAATAAGAATATGGAGAGAGTTGATAGTCTTTAGTTTTTATATCAATAATAAAAATAATGGCTCGGAAGACAGAGTAATCAAGTCTTGACAGGACTGTACTAATATTAATCCTTACCCTCAATATAAGGACCGAATATATGGTATAATTTGGTACACGGTGTTTCTGAACATCACCGCATATCACGGTAGAGGAAACATTAAGCCATCCCATCACTTTGTAAA
This sequence comes from Timema shepardi, assembly GCA_902151425.1. Taxonomy (NCBI): domain Eukaryota; kingdom Metazoa; phylum Arthropoda; class Insecta; order Phasmatodea; family Timematidae; genus Timema; species Timema shepardi. The sequence goes on along the minus strand of CABFVX010000727.1, from coordinate 69,134 downwards.
GTAGTAGCTAGTTGTTCAATATCACCACGCGAAATGGACGTTTCAGTGGCAACCTCTCTTTCTCTCTCTCTCTCTCACTCTCTCTCTCTCTCTCTCTCTATATATATATATATATATATATATATATATATATATATACCCTGAATTTGGTTGGAGGGCAAATACAGAAAATGTTAACATATTTATTTGCGGCCAACATTGATAACATTTTACTATGCTATTTAGCACCTTGTCTTACTACCCATTTGGGCTATACGCTTAAATACTAATTACTCTAATGGGTTAGAAATTGAGAAGACCGAATTTAGAGGAAGTGAACCCGCATTTACGTGAAGGGAGAGTGGAAAACAATTTTACGAAAAACCACCCCCAGTTCCCTCGACCGAGATTGAAACATCGATTTTCCCCATCCGGGGCAGTCTAGTTCATCACAAAACTAGCGCGTCAGCTAACTACACCCCCAATGCAGGCTTTTACTATATTCTTTGTGTTATTCTATATTTATTGATTATTTCTATTAAAAGTGACAGCTGGAGGTAGCATGTCTTGATGTACGAATATATTAAAATTGTTTTAGTTATTTTAGTAACTTATTTCTATCGTTCTTCCTAGTAAAATCAGAGTATGGACTATTTGGTAAAGAAAAAAGCTAAGCAATAAAGAAAAGACGATGGTGGCAGACGCAGTTATTTGCAAGTTGAACTGCGTGTAGTGGGCGTAATTCCTCCGCTGTGGTTTGCGATTCCACAGAAATATTTTTCCAAACGTATTTTATTTATTTATCCATAATATCTGGGATGCTTCGTATCCCATAAAATTTCATTTACACGATATATTTTGAAGTGTAAAGTGTTTTCATCATTCCACTCCATACTGAACAATAATAGCAACTGTAAATCTTCACTCTCGCCATATACTAGAATGCTGATAACGGTGTGATCGGGGTTCGAATCCTGTTGGTTTGTACTTCGTGTGGTTTTTTCCTAAATAGTTTCCCGCTCTCCCTCCACGCCAATTCTGGTACACTTCCTATAGATTCAACCCTATTAATTTGGACCTCATTGGTCTTTGGGTAAAGTGCTCGCCTCATGACTCAATTTTCGTGGGTTCAAACTCAATCAGGGGTGGTTGGACTTTTACTGAGCGTTAAAAATCCGTAACACAGCTTTCTTTGGAGGGGAATTAAGGTCGTGGGTCCCATGTCAATTGTGGCTTATAAAATAACCCTGGAAGGTAGATAAAAATATCCTTCCCGGCAAAATTGGTATGCTCTTTCTCTCTTGCTCATATATATATATATATATATACTCCTGTGTGCTTACATAATAGGTTTTTTCAGAAAGTGCATGTTAAATACCTCCAATAAATAAACTAATACATCCTTAACCCATAAGCGTAGATAGGACCCACTTCAGTGGCCGCGTGGTATAAAGTGCTTATATGCAATAGACAAGACTGCTGACGACAGGGAGATCGAGGTTCGACTCTCTGTAGGATGTACTGAAGGGGATTTTTCCAAAATAGTTTGAGACTCTCTCTTCACGCAAATTTGGGTACACTTTCTATACACATAACCTCTCTAAAACCTAAGACCATTAGAGTAATAATTTCATAAATTGAACGGGTAATAAGACGCAATGCTACAAAAAAAAAGCGTTATTAGTACTTAGACTTATAGCCCGAACGGTTAGTCAGACGCGGAGCTTAGAAAAAATACAAATAAATAAAACTTCACTTTGACTATAAGACTAAGAGCTATTCAGTGAAGTTATTCACTCCTGTTCATACATACAGACAAGAAACGTAACATGGATGCTTAGGATTCCTTTGATGTGACGCCAAAATACCGACAGCTGATGTGACGCACTGATGCTATGAATGATGTTACACAGTTATGAAGTACCTTCCAGACTTGAGGGTGTTACGTCACAATGTTATGTTGCATGTATATACGCACTTCTACAGCCTAGAAAAGCCTTGCAAGTCTCCATATTAACTGCCAATCCGTTCTTGAATAGTAGTAACAGTTTATTTTTTAAGTGAATAATTCACCTAGTTTAGTATTTATCGGATTGGTTACTATGGGCTAGGGTTATGAATTTAATGACAATTAATGTGATACCACATTTCATTCTATCTTAATGGAAGTTACATTGCGTTGCGGTACATTTTATATACTCAAATACCATTATTACATTCTATAGATTCTAGTTAACTGAGTAAGATTGCAAAATAAATAGCCTAGTGTTTTTGTTACGTTTGTGGTGAGGCTAGTTAATATAAAAGAACCAGTGTGTGAGAGGCAATAAATAAATAAATAATAATGGCGTGTGTAGGCTACATCAATATGTTGCTCAGTTATTTTTGGAGAGATGAGCCCATTACAAATGTAACTTTGCTTTGGGTACGCCAGAATGGGCTAATCTTACATCCTTTGTGTGAGGGCTTTCCATATCCCGATGAGATGATGGTAATATTGAGTATGACGGGGTGGAGCCAATGCAAATTCTAACTCAACTTAAGACTAATTAATCAAATACTCTACAGGGATTGTTCCGCTTTCGCGAAGAATCCCCCAGTGCCAGCCTGGAGTCTAAATTGGGGTCTCTAGATTAGAGGTCAACGAGGCCGGTTGGGCAATAAATAAAAAACGCACATTTATTCAAAAGAATAAAGGGTATTAAAAACACACTATGGAAAAACAATCACACCAATTACCAAAGTGTAAATTTACACTATTTTAATTCCGAAACTGTTCAGAGTTTAGTGAGTAACGATGATCCAAGCACGATTAGCTATACCTATTTTGGTAAATTTGAAATAAAATTAAATCGACCAATGTTATGGATAATCTCATAATATAATGGAGTTCTTATTTAATGAGATTAAACTTAGTGTGGCTTTACTATGTTCCTGATGGTTCCAATTTTAGTTTATTTCTTATACCTATTCATAATTTATGGTCATTATTATCACTATTAACTGTCTTCTTGCTGCTGGCTAGTAACACAAACGATAGATAGTACTACCTCTTTAAAAGTCTAGTTTCTTAGTACATATTCTTGATTCTTGTTAACTATTATCACTATTAACATAGTTTTATTGCTACCAGCTACCTAATTGATAAGAAATCTATCTCCTTTATATTATAGTTTCTTAATATATTTTGTTTATTCTTGATAACTCTTATCAGTATAAACCATTCATTAACGTCGTTGGCTGTTAAGTTAATGGAAGCTCCTAACTTTTTTATCTTCTAGTTTCCTAATACATGGCAACATGTTCTTTATTCCTGAGAAATATTACTATCTATCATCACTAACTGTATCTTCTCGTTGCTATCTGGTAGCCCAATTATTGATGGAAAGCACTACCTCCTTCATCCTTTGGTTTCTTAATACTTATTCTTGATTCTGTTAATTATTATCACTATTGTTGTTGTCTGCCCAGTCTCTGGAAAAAAGCAATTCAAATCAAATTATAAGTGTCATGAACCAAAGAGTAATAATTTATATGTAAAGTTGTTTGTCTAGACTGTCCCGTCAGCTGAGTCGAGACATGTGTGAATGTTAAATGTTGAGAATTCAAGCTATGTTAACTGACAGCTATTTAAAAAACACCCGATATACTCTCATGTATCACTTTTTAAAATAACTGTTTACATATTTGTGTGTGTGTGAGTTTGTGTGTGTGGATGCAGCGTCTGTGGCTCACTTAAAAATATTTTACTAACGAAAACTTATAAAAGACTGTTTTCTTCACAAATTAAGATGACGAACCAGATGAAACTAAGGTCGTTTAAAACATCATACAAGAAATGTTTTGTTTTGGGTTAGTGTGCATCGGTTTTCGAAATAAGACCGTTTTATTCTGAAACTAATGCTTTGTATGGTTGCTTCTCTAAGTTAAATAAACACATTTATGTATTTTTATAGCAACCTATTAGAATACTTTATAATTTATTACTTCATAAATTATCATACCTTTTGTCCTGACAAATTTGGTTTGATTTGTTTAGGCGCACCGCAGGTGCTGCGGCAGTCGGGCGGTCCGGAGGTGGTGGTCGCCAGGGGTCAGGACGCCTTGTTGCGACTGACGGTGTGTGCGGACCCCCGCCCCCGACGCACCGCCTGGGAGTGGGGGAGCCTGAAGCTGGAGGCGGGTGCCGACCTGGGTAGGTATAAGGCCGAGGAGCTCGCACAAGACGAGAGAGAGGACTGTTACGAGGCGAGGCTCCACGTCAGCCAGGTGGACTCTGCAGACTCGAGGTACTACTTCCTGGCGGTGGAGAACGACAGGGGACAGGACCGGCACGCTGTTCACTTAGCCGTCAGAGGTGAGTCTTACTTGCACTCTCTCTAAAATACTGTTGTTCATTAGGCTTGAGTTTGGATGTTTCTTAGCCGTCAGAGGTAAGTCTTACTTGCACTCTCTTTAATATACTGGTGTTGATTGGACTTGGGTTTGGATGTTTCTTAGCCGTCAGAGGTGAGTCTTACTTGCACTCTTTATAAAATACTGTTGTTGATTGGACTTGGGTTTGGATGTTTCTTAGCCGTCAGAGGTGAGTCTTACTTGCACTCTTTATAAAATACTGTTGTTGATTGGGCTTGGGTTTGGATGTTTCTTAGCCGTCAGAGGTGAGTCTTACTTGCACTCTCTCTAAAATACTGTTGTTGATTGGGCTTGAGTTTGGATGTTTCTTAGCCGTCAGAGGTGAGTCTTACTTGCACTCTCTCTAAAATACTGTTGTTGATTAGGCTTGAGTTTGGATGTTTCTTAGCCGCCAGAGGTGAGTCTTACTTGCACTTTCTCTAAAATACTTTTGTTGATTGGGCTTGAGTTTGGATGTTTCTTAGCCGTTAGAAGTGAGTCTTACTTGCACTCTCTCTAAAATACTGGTGTGTATTGGGCTTGAGTTTGGATGTTTGGGATGGGCTAGGAAATTTGGCAATATTTTAAAAAAAAATTACTATTACTGCCGCTTCTAAATACCGGTTCAGCCTTTACAGGTAATCTACCGGCAATTGCTTGAAAGGAGAGTGGAAAACAATTTTAAGGAAAAATTACTCTCAGTACGCCCGACCAGAATTCTAACTCTGATCGCCCTTAAAATTGGAAGTCCAGTTTAACACGAACAGAGAGTAACGTCATAAAATTTACAGCCACCGAAGCAGTTTTCAATACTAATTACTTTCAGAATTAGCACAACGATTTTAGTATATATACTTGGCACCGCGTCCTACTACACGTTTGGGTTATACACTTATATACCATTTGCACTAACGGGTTAGGAATTGGGAAGTTTGACTATAGAGAAAGTGAACCTGCATTTGTGTGGAGGGAAAGTGGTAAACAGTTTAGGAAAAACCACTCCCATTTCACCCGAGAGAGATTCGAACCTCAATCTTCAACCTTGAAATTGTTCTCATCACTCGGTATAAAATGTAATTGGCTAAATATAAACTAAAATACATCCCCACATGAGTTTTGTACGCTCTGTTTACAATGAAAGGTACCTTAACTCGACTAACTGTGCTCTGGATGTATCCTATCAGCTGTACCATAGTGGAATAATGCAAGGTAGGATTGCTACCTTACAAAGTAAGTGAAGGGTACAGCAGAGCTTATTTGTGATCGGTAGAATAAATACTTAAAGGGACGAGAGTTAATTTCAAGCACAATTTAAACTAAAAAAAAAAAGTAGCCCCATGGCTTCTTTGGTGCTGACTGACAGCTTTGAAACGTTACCAAACCAAATTATGTATACCTACGCCGGACCAAATGATCTGTAAAAACATGTGTTTATCAGCTGTCACTTCTGACGGCCAAAATTTAGGTATATACCTAAATGTTGACTGTCAGAAGTCAGTTGTGAGCTGTCAGTCAGCACCAAAGAAGTCTGTACTCTGCTTACCCTAATAACACTCCCCATAATGCTACTGCTTATATAAACAAAATATTTTTACTAGAATTGAATTTTTATGTGTCTATCATTTAGAAAAGTAGCGAAATATACTTTCATGTGCTTATACGTCAAGTGATTATATCTGTAGCTGGTAATCTTGATATCTATGAAATAAAACTTTTCTAATAAAAAGTAAAATAGTATATATTTTAGGCTAAAATAAATATGTTGTATTTACTTAAAAAAACTATTTCTATGACCTTTTGACTATTACCTTTTACTTAATTTAAATTTTTACCAAGCGAGTAAAAATCTAACGTTAAAAAGATTTGATTCAATATATTTAACATCCGCTTCGGTGGCCGTGTCGTCTAACACCCTATTCTCGTGTTAGACTAGACTGCCGAAGACGGGGAGATCGGGGTCCGAACCTGATTGGGTGCACTGAGGTTTCCTTAAATGGTTTTCCCCTATCCTTACATGCAAATGCAGGTGCACTTCATATTAATTAAACCTTCTTAGCCCTAAACTATTAGTATATTTAGTACATAGGTGTAAAGCCCGAACGGGTAGTAAGACGCGTCGCTAAAAATATATATGTTTAACTAACTAGAAAATAATTTAACTTTTTGCTTTAAATTTTTTTATCAAGATCAAGCATTCTAGTTCTAATAATTTTATTTGAGAATTTTAATGAATTGCTGTGCTGAAGACTTTAAAAAATAACTATCTACATTAAGACCAAAAATATTAGACATTTAGTGTAAAATATTTTTCTGAAATGCCATAACATGTTAACTACTGAATTTTGAGCTATATAATGAATGTATGTATATTTGTTGATAAAGGATGCGTGAAATTTATTTTATATTAATATCAATTCAAACCTCCACTTAGTACATAGGCACTTTTCTTAATCAAGGGGTCGAGATTATAAGTCATTTTTAAGCTCAATAAAATATTCATGATATCTATGCAATGAGAATATCCATTAACCTTTTTTTACAAAAGGAGTTAATTACTAATAAATACAAAAGAAGGGTGAATATTTTTTATTCTTAATTAATATTGGATCTCTGCCAGGCATAATAGTCTATATTCTGTTCTTCCTTTTGTGTTTGAATTTTTTTTATTTATTTTTTTATATTTTACAATCAACCACCAAAAATGACTATACAAAGCTTGTAATGAATTGATCTATTTAAAGATGAAATATAATAAATTTAGAATATACATTATTGAATAAAGGTCCCTAAATGTACCTTCATCAATTCAAAAATGGCATTGTATGTTAAATTCTACAACTTCAAAACACACTGTATCACCTGGCGTATGTGTCTTAAGTAAAACATAAAACTGTTGGATAAATAACCCGCCTCGGTGGCGTAGTTGGCTAACGCGCTTGTCGTGTTGAGCTTGACTGCTGAGGACGGGTAGATCGAGGTTCGAATCTCAATTGGGTGAACTGGGGGTGGTTTTTCCTAAATGGTTTTCCACTCTCCCTCCACGCAAATGCGGATTCGCTTCCTCTGATACAACCTTCCCAATTCCTAATCCATTAGCGTAATTAGTACTTAAAGCGTATAACCCGAACGGGTAGTAATACCCGGTGCTAAATATTATTATTATTATTATTGTTAGGTAAATATCAAGTAACGGTCGTTCCACTATAGATCTTGTCATTGGGCTGTAGAAAGATAGGTCTAGAAAGGGTGCGAGAAAAATTTTTCTTTTAAAAGGGATGGGGGGGGGGGGTTAGCTTGCTTC
>CABFVX010000727.1:34744-61419 GCA_902151425.1 Timema shepardi | reverse complement strand
GGGGGGGGGGGGTTAGCTTGCTTCGTATTGTGAGAGTAATTAGAAGGGTGTAATTAGCCCGGCTGACTTGAATACCGCACAATAATCACCCTACCACCATACTAGCGGCTTAATTATTTTCATTCGGGTCGGCTTAAAGAAATAAGATGATGAGGGTTTAAATAATTACCTGGGGGAAAAGAGGATTAAATCTTCTGGAGCTGTGATATAAATTTTTAAAATAATTTGTGTTAGTAGTTCATTATTTAAAACTGAAAATAAGACCGAGAGATATTTTACTATTTTGATCAGTTATTTTGGTTTTTAAAACCATAGATTTATTTATCTTTATATTTCTTTTTTCAACCGTATACTACTATTATTATTATTATTATTATTATTATTATTATTATTATTATTATTATTAGCACCACGTCATAGAAGTCTGACACCCTACCCCTAGACCGCCAGATCACCTTCAACCGTATATAAGCCTTCATATAACTTTTGATTACTTGATATTTTTAAACCGTACATAAACAGTGCTTCATAACAAACTTTTTATAAATCATAGTAATTAATTTTTATACTGAATTTACAGAGATACATGAAAATAATTGGCATGAAATGTATGAAAATTACACAGTAGTCATAAATTAATGCATACAATTTTTTGGGTCATATTTTCAGTTGGATCATCTGTTAATTTTCCCACGTTGTCAATTTGTTCATTGATAGAGAAATATTATTCTATATCAGTATTCCAGCAATTTTCAACATTTTTTAGCTCACTGCACACCGAACAAACTTCTAAAATAGTCAAGGCACACCAACATTTTATTAAAGAGGAATTTTATCATTAAAATTACAAGTATTAATATTGTGTTTAAAAGTTCCAAAGCTAAAACTTTAATAATTGTGATATTTCTAAAAATAATATTTATCGTGGATATAAACAATATTTATGTTTAAACCTGATATCTAATTAAAGGTGGTACAAAATATATTCATGACGTATCAATGTTTTTGACTATATTATTGGTAGCCTGTCTCATGTTTAAAATCTGTGACATTTAATATTCTTTTAATTTAAAGTATTCTAAAAATAGCTCAAAAAAGTTAATTAAAATCATTTCCAAAAACTAATGGCCAGTTAAATGTCATGCTTCCCTGATATTTGATTGTAACACGCTTCAATGGCCGAACTATCAAAGGCAGGGTTCGGCCAACTATTTGAGGCCCGTTAACTTAAAAACTTAGCAAAGTTTTCGCAATCATCCTTTATTTCTTCATCCTAGTTTATTCTCTAAGATAAACTTTCCTCAATTACGTATGTACCTTATAAGGATAAAAATGTACAATTTTACATTCAATTATTCAATTTTATCTTAACATTACCTATAATCAGCGAACATCGTTATTTTGATCACATTAAAATAGTATTAGAAAGTAATGGATATATTTGCGAGTTTATAACAATCTTAATATTGGCTTTTAACCACTATATAGTTTACTTAAGTGATCGAATGTGACTGCCGTTATATCGACCGGCCGATCGTGATCGACCAGCTACCAAACCCCTGGTCTAAAGCGTCACTCTAGTGTTAAACTGGTCCGTTGAGGAAGGGGATATTGGGGTTTGAATCCTGTTTAGGTGTATTGAGGGTGGTTTTTCCTTAATAGTTTCCCAATCTCCTTCCACGAAAATGTGGGTAGATTATTACTTAGCACCACGTCTTACTACCCGTTCGGGTTATACTCTTAAGTGCTAAATACTATAATGGGTAAGAAATTGGGAAGATTGAATATAAAGGAAGTGAAACCACATTTGCGTGGAGGAAGAGTTGAAAAACATTTATGAAACACCACCACCCCTCTCCCAGTTCACCTGACCGAGATTCTAACCTCAATCTCCCCGTACTCGGTAGTCTAACTCAACACTAAACTTGCGCGTTAGCTAACTACGCCACCGAGGCGGGTACGTAGGTTATTCCTAAAGTGTTTTCTTCCACATCAGTACCCAATTAGAGTAATTATACTACTATAAAGCCACATGGTTGACTCACTCACTGACATTAATGTTAACCCACTTCCAGATGAGTTAGAAACTTGAAATTGGCAAACGTATAGCTTTTAGCCTGTACCCGACGGAAAAATGTCAAAAAGTTTTTAAAAAAAATCTTTAACCCCCGAAAAAAAAATCAAAATTTTGAAGCAACTTTAAAGTCGGTGCAGACCTTTCTTTGGAAGTTTCTTGACCTATAAAAAAATGGCGCTGGAATTAATGAGTTTACATCCACTTGCAAAGAAAACCACTGGGTGCTTGGGGGCGTAGCCTCCAACGAGCAAAGCGAGTTATTATATATGCGTACAATCTGGACAGGTAGTAATACACAGTGATAGAGTAACATTGAGTGAAGGGTTAAATGGGTAGCAAGAAATGTGTTTCTAGTTTAACAATCCATTCCCCCCTCAATTAAATATTGGATGGTAGCAAAAGTGTCTTGTTCTAAAAATAGGGTTACAGTTTTAGATTATTTGAAAACCACTGGATTAGACACTTGTAATGTCATTTACATTGCTTGAGTATTGGTGGCTATTATCTCTTAGCGCCTTCTTTGTTTGGACTGAAAAGAAATAACAAACACATTTTTTAGTAAAAAAATCAAATTTTTTAATAAACTATATATTTTAATTTTGTCTCTTTTATCAGCTTTAAGAAAAGTTACATGTATTAAAACCAAATTCCTATTTCAGTAACCATTTAAAACCTCTAATGACTACTATCCTACTAATAATGTAACACCACCTCATCATTCTACGCATATACGCATACTGACAAATTTAGATACTAATATCAATAAAATTTAAGTTCCTTTTAGTTCTATCTCTGTGAATTTAATACAGGTCCGAAGCTTTTATAAAATAAATTGAGGGTACACACATAATTTGTTGGCAATATTACTTTACATTTCTACCCAGGGGCGATAGATGAAGTTAGAAATAAAAAAGGAATAGGCCTACTATTAATTTGTTGCAACATTTTGAACCAAAGGGACGGCAAAATTTGGTAATTAATCCCTCTGATTAAAGGTCTTTCACAAAAAAATAAATTAAATTGCATATCAAACAGGGACATGGAATTTAATTGTTTGATTGGATAGAGATCCTTTTTTAAATGTTTCGTTTGAGCTGCCTAGGTAAATACTGGCAATAAATCGCCGAGTTCAAATTAAAGGTATTTGAATGCAAATACATTTGATATGGATGAGGGTTTCATATGACTAATAATTTTAAAATAGGATGATACAGATTTTTTCTAAATAGTTATTAATAATCTCGCTATTATTTAAGGGCCAATTTCTCCCTAAAATATTTAGTTTCACACACGTTTGAATTAATAAAGCCCATTTGAATATGAGTGATTTAGTATTGGGAGCATTGCAAACAAAAGCATTATTTCCAACATTTTCGACTTTTTTTCTACCATATAGCCACTTCATGTGTATTAATATCACATTAGTTTGGGAATATTGTTGATGTATTTTGACCTGATCAAATATATTTAGTTGTATTTAAATACTACGAGACTGATAAATCAGGTATCTATGAAAACGTTACCCGCATCGGTGGCAACGCAGATAAAATGTCAGGCTCATAAAGTTTGCTTTGTCATATATGATGGAGAGGTTGGGTTAAAATTTTGGCAGTGGTTTGAACTAATCTTCTTCTCTCACTCTATTTACACTAATACGTGCTCATTTAATCTAAAATTACTTCTTTCGTATAATATCTACCGCATCGATGAAGTTAAAATGGGCCCAAACCGAAAGGGTAGTAGGAGGCGGTGGGAAAATGATTTTAGCTGAACTTTATGGGTATTAAATGCCTGTTCATAGCTAAATATATGATAATTATAAAACATTTCAGAACTTTAAAACAACTGATTGACAATTCCTTTCATTATGTTGAAACTATATATTTCAACGTCTTCTTAATTGAAATAAACAAATAAACACCGTCTGGTGTCGATGTTTCCCAAACTTTTACCAAGGACATGGTATATATTACGTTACACCCCAGAAGGGAGATTGGCAATTTCATGAATTGATCAACTTTTTGCTCATTCCGTGAACTGGCTTCCTCGCTTGTCCATTTCATGTATTGAGAAAAAACTCGTCCGGTTCATGAATTGGGTATCACCTGTGCCTCCCGGTTCATGGCCTGGCTATTCCATGAATTGGGCATTTCCTTGCCCATTTCATGAACTGAACGAGTTTTTTCCCAGTACGTGAAATGAACAATCGAAGAACAGGTTTTATCTTTAAATCGCTTTAACTTTGAATAATTTTATAATAGAAGTTTAGGTTTTAAGTAAGTAGGGGTTATTTTAATCAAATATCTCAAAACAAATTTCAGTTAATCTTGTAGTAAATAGTAAAATACGTTCCAGTTTATGAAATGGGCAAGAGTTAGTGGATATTTTGTCCAGTTCAAGAACAGCTCTATAGAAAAAGCCAGTTCAAGAAAATGGACAGAAATCTGCCCCATTATTGGAACGTATTATATAAAAATATAAGGAAGCAAATACTTAGCATCTTGGGCAGCCATTTCCTTGTCATGTTTCCCATTGTGAACGCACCTATTGAAGCAAATGTATCTCAAGCGACGACTCTCACGGGAATAGTGAGCTTGTCCTCTCACGGGAATAGTGAGCTTGTCCATAGCATGTGATGGAACTCGAACACTTTCAAGACAATGTGACCAGTCCACACATTGCAGTGTACCAGTGTGAAAAGATCCACTCACTCCAACGTATTTTAAGACCAGATACAAGTGACGGTCAGCAGTGTCCGAAACTTGTGTCCCCGCGGGAAAAAGAACTAATACGCCACTCCCTACAATAGACTCAACTGTCGATGACGAAGAGATCGGGGTTCGAATAACGATCTAGTGTTCTGATGGTGCCTATTTATTAAATGGTTTTCCACTATATACGTAAATTATTGTACACTCTCTTTAAATAATACCTAGTACAAATGCGTACAGTTCGAACAGGTACGTTGTTTTTTTTAAAAAATATAAGGAGGTAAGAGATAAGTTAAACCAAGTCCTAACAGAGAAGAGTAAGATCTTAAGAAAGTCAGTGACGTCAATTTAAACTATGCGTTAATCTCTTTGCTATTATCAAAGCTTATTTTAGGAATAACTAGCTTTTACCCGTCGCGGCCTCGCCCGCAATAATTGATAAAATCTTTTATTTTTAACTAAAGTTTTTAAAAAAAATTAAATTAATAATTGATAACTTTTATGTGCTACTTTTATTACGAAAATATCTTATATACGAAAAGTTTAAACATTAGTATTATAAAATTAATGTAAAATCAAAGGTTGGGAATAGTCCTATTTGTTATTCTAGGACATACACTACCAACGTAAAAAGATTTATTCGAATCCGTTCAGCATTTTTGGCGTGATTGAGTAACAAATATCCAAACACACACACTCTCGCATTTATAATATTAGTAAGATAAGACTCATTGTTACGTCTCTTATCCCCTGAAATCCTATGTGGATTAGTATTCTAAAGTTCGAAAAACTCTACTATATTTCTTTTTAATTATTGGGTGTTGTCTTTCAGTAAGTCTGTTGCCTGTTCCAAATTTTGTAGGCCACTATTTTTTAGTGATTGAAACTTTCGCTTCCATACCTTTCATGAAATAATCCATCATGTGTATTCTTCTTCGTCCTTTTCCCTCTTTTCCCCTCCATGAAATCACTCAATAAGTCATACCTCCTCAAAATTTGACCCAATCAAAATGGCATTTATTTTGAAGAATCTCCTGCAGCTTGGTTTTCATTTTTATTGACTTTGAACTTCTTCATTAGTTACCAGATATGACATCAACATTCTCCCAAATAAACATATCTCAAAGCTTTACAAATATTTATCCACTGTTTTTCTATATTATAGTCGTTATCAAATATATCACCCATTTGCTTATATTTTTTATCCGTGTATTTATAGAGCCGGTGTCGATGGCCACACTCGTCAGTCTGGCTGCCGGAAGTCTTCTTCTACTGCTGCTGGTCATCTCCTTCACTGTCTACGCGGTCAGGAGAGAGAAGTGTTGTTTCGCACGTAAGTTATTTCGTTCTTCACTAGAAGGTTAAACTGTAATTTCATATGTTCCTCCAAAAAACAAGCGCTGAATACAAACTAGATCATGCAATGTACTTTTAACCATCGGCGCGAGCTGTTCTGATAAAGTTCAGCTAATCTCTGCTACAGACGCTTTGCCTGAGATCTTCGGCGCTGAAGAACCAATCAAATCTCAAAATCAACCATCCCAAATCATGGCGCATGCGTTGTAGAGCTAGAAACGAGCTTTTGTGAGAATATTTTAAATAAACCGTTTATAGGAAGCATGTGTATGGATGCATTGGATTGTGCCACGACACGGCATTATAATTGGAAAACATCCATCGTGGCCATGATCTAAAATTATGTATGCACCATTCAAGAAGATTCCGCGCACTATTTTTTGGTGAGTGTGTGAATCTATCTTAAAGATGGATTCATCCTTTCACATTGAATATAATGCAAAATCTTTTTAAGGAGTGCAGTGATTCACGCGATAGCAGAGACTTTGCAGCACAAATTAGTTGCAACTGATTACTGACAAGTTTTACTTTCTAGTGGATAAATAGATATTTAAAATAAACATCCTTATGAACGTTTTCAAATTATTGTATGATATTGTGAAACTAATTAACGGAATATGAGAATGACACACACACACTTCCCATTTAGAGATGTATTTCAAATCATTTCACAACAGTAGATGGAACTGTCTGCTAGTATCTCGATTGCTAGTTGCATGCGCAATGATTAATTCGGTTGGTTTAGGCGCTTGTGCACTGATTTAATTGGTTGTATTTGAAATTTGATTGTGTCTCCAAAGAAGAAGTCTTTGAGTCTAAAAGGAAAGCTGAAGTTATTTCAAGTCTTGCCTTCCTTGCTGACAACACTGATGCGGCTGAAATATTGTTATTGGCTTGGAACTCATAACATAATTACGTTTCTGCTCTACTTTTATTATTCGGTTAAGATGTGAATCCACTGTAAGTTCATACTTGCGACCGTGGATCTCACGCTTTAGTAACTCCAACATGCCAGCGACAGCTACAGTAACCCCAGGGCTTATTTGGTGCTAACTGACAGCTTTAAAAAGCTACCAGACAAAATTACTATCCCTACGCCGAACCAGATGATCTTCAAAAACATGTGTTTAGCAGCTGTCACGACCTGTCAGAAGTCAGCACCAAAGAAGCTATGGTGCTACGTATTTGGTTGCTAAAGTGAATGACATTAGGACACATAATACATAAATAGTTATACTTGACGTCCTCATATCCTGGTCGTGGCAACAGAGCCGCAAATAAAGAAGAATCTATACACCCAGATATACGACAACTCCCGGCTACCAAGATATAATCCAATTTTCATAGGAAGAGCCTTATGTAACAACCAGAAAAATTACTAGATCTACTTTCACGCATTTATACATAAAGTTATGTTACATTAATCTTACAATTTTGATACATATTATCCACATCAATAAAACAACACTAACAATATAGTGCAATCTTTTTTTTTTAACACCACGATATACCCCCTCTTTTGTTTATAAACATATGAATTAATAATTACATTAATGGGATCAGAACGAGGAGGTTTTAATTTAGAGGAAGTGTACCATCACTTGTGTTGAAGGAGAGTGGAAAACCATTTTGGAAATCCACCCTCGGTACACCCAACTGGTTTTCGAACCCCGATTTCCCTTTTATCGGCAGACTTATCTAACACGAGAGTGACGCCTTATACCCTAAGGTCACCGAATCAATATTAGTTTAAAAAAACTGTATTTGTATTTTA
Organism: Timema shepardi; assembly: GCA_902151425.1. Classification (NCBI taxonomy): domain Eukaryota; kingdom Metazoa; phylum Arthropoda; class Insecta; order Phasmatodea; family Timematidae; genus Timema; species Timema shepardi. The sequence goes on along the minus strand of CABFVX010000727.1, from coordinate 53,501 downwards.
TAAAAGGGCTGACTAGAATGTCAATTGTACCAATTTAAAAAAAACACAATAAAGTAGTGTGTGTGTATATATGAAGATAGAGGTTAGTTCCTTTTTTTTAAAAAAAACCCTTGATTTTTAATCTCCTTAGTATTTACCCTCCCTCGCCCTATTTTTTTTTTATCAGTACCTACTTTATTTGGATTGTTCTCTTACATTTTACTTGGGTTTCTTTAAGCTGAAAATTACTTTGATGAAGTTGTCTCTGGGAAAGTCTATGAAAATATCTGTGAAAAGTCTTGGAGACAAACTGCTCCCTAGTTCACCCTCTATTTGTCTCTCAAGATTCGAGAGATTCATTTCATTTACTCGAGATTATAAGAAAAAGGGGGATAAAAAGGGTTTGTAGGCGGGTGAGAGTAATTTCTCCCGCCAGGCTATTGTGGTTCAAAATGGTTCAAGATCATCTTTAAAACTAACTCTTTCTATCTTCACGAACGACTGTGTGGATTCAAATATTGGTCTTAAATTAAAGAGAGAAATAATTTTAATCTATATAAATTATGGTTCTATTAATTAATAGCCCTACGTGGTGTGTGTGTGTGTATATATATATATATATGAAATATCGGAGCATATTCCACTACTTTTAATTTTTTTTTCAATTAATCATATATATATATATATATATATATATAATTTTTTTAGAGGTATGAAATATTGTATTTTACAATTGTTTGAAAAATTTATTTTTGAGGCTTTTATTACGTTCAGCAAAACTATATCAAATCAAATACTACATATGTTGAAATCTGCCTCTTTAAAGGGTTATGTTGCAAAACTACTAGGGGTATTTTACAACAATTGTACTAAATCGACAAATTCACATATTCATCAAATACAAAATTGATGCATGTGATAACTATATTTTTCCATACCAAGCCAAAGGATTGATATTTTGTGAGCCCTATTCTGTATCAATTTAATTCCCTCACAATACTCATTATTGTGGACCATACTTTATGTTTGACCATTATCTGTTGAACCATCATCAAAGGTTCCTCTTTGCGTGTTTTATTTTATTCAATATTGAATTTCAATTTTTTTACTAATTAGTTGAATGAGTTTTAAAAAATATATCTTCTATTACTGGGAAACTATTTTTTATTCTTCTAATGCGGCTTTTTTCAGGGGTGTTAGATTAAAACAATTAAAGTGTGTAAACTAATTTTTAGTTACAACGCTCATTAATGCATCGTAAGGCACTGAAAGAGAGGGAATTTTAAGAAAATAGAACCCACGTTATGTAATTATATAAAAACACAAAAAGAGTCCCCATCATGATTTGGTTCAAAAAATGTTATTCCTTTGATAGAGACCAAAACCACAAACCAATATTTTAATTGACAGACGTATTGTTGTTTTAATTTTTTCAATACCTGACTCCTTTTTAGTATCTTTCATAAAATGTGCTAACAATTAGATATTTTTAATCCCGTATGCCAGAAAAAATAAAATCAACTATAAACTACGAATAAAAAATAGTGGGTGTCTCCACTTGCGTCAATGAATCGAATACTGTAGAACGATAATCTTTCGTAGAGGCACGCTTTATTTCACAATAAATTTCTAGGAAAATTCTTTGTTGCCACGTAAACCTGTTGCGATAAGTCCCGGTCTCCCTATTATTTTAACGAAATGTCCATAAAAAGCTCGATTTTTTTAGCACCACTTTTCTGTACTTACCTTTCAATTTTACGCATACTATGTACTAAATATGACACTGAAACAATGATGAGAAAGGGTGATATTTTAGAGGAATTGTATCTGAATTTACTTGGAGAGATTGTGGAAAACTTTTTTTTTAAGGCCATCCTTATTAATTACACCTGACTGGGATTAGAACCCCGATCTCCCTATCATCAGCAGTCTACTTAATTGCGATAATAGCACCCTATTTCATGCGGCCACCAGAGCATGCTTCAAATGTTTTCTTTACATGCACGTTTTCTTACCTACCACACGTCTAAGCTTTCTCAAAACTAATGAATAAATAGTAGATGTTTGGATAATAATTTAAAAAACATCGCCCTTAATAAAACATCTTAGTATGGACAAAGCCCGCCTCGGTGGCGTAGTTGGCTAATGCGCTAGACGTGCTGAGCTCGACTGCTGAGGATGGGGAGATCGAGGTTCGAATCTCGGTCGGGTGAACTAGAAGGGTTTTTTCCTAAATCGTTTTCCACTCTACCTCCACGCAAATACAGGTTCACTTCCTCTAATTCACCCTTTCCCAATTCCTAATCCATTAGCGTAATTAGTACTTAAAAGCGTATAACCCGAACGGGTAGTAAGACGCGGTGCTAAATATTATATTATATATTATTATAATACCTATTATTCTCGGTGTTAAGAAAAAATTCTAACACATATTTTCTTTACCTCACATTTTGGTTTGGGTTATTTAAACTACACTTGCTAATTACATTAAGTGACCTCTTGTACAGTTTTATGGATATGACAATTTTTCAAAATTTGTGAGTACCTTTATTAAGGTGGACTGCAAGGGAACGTGAGAAATGCGTAGTATTTTTTTTTTGCAGTTTTCAGAGCAAAATAAGTTTTAGTTAACATAAATCCAACAGTTCTTTAGTAGAGACATAGAGTTTAATTTTCTTCACATAGTGATATCAACAGTTTTTTAATATCTGTCAAGTGTGTCCTTAGATTTAAAGGAAAATTTTTCTTTTCATTTAAAATGTTTGTCATCTAATGCCGTCATGCTCATGGCAGATATTCAACAAATTTTGATATCAACATGTGAAGAAAATTAAACTATATGGTTATACTAAAGCAATACTTTATTTATTTTGGCTATAAAAGCGTTTTTCTATATAAACTGAAAACACTGACCTTTTCTTGCACCCCCTACATGCCTCCCATAAGCAAAATTATGTCATCGGCACATGTCTTAAAAACTAACTTTGACTAAAATAAAAGTTATCCTTGGATACAGTACGTCTACAAAAAAAAATTATTTTTTAACTAAACTCTTCGTAAATATCTTTAAATTTGCGGCACGTTTCCAAACATAAACGTGTAAAAAGGAAAATGAAGAAAGTATAAATAAGAAATAAAGAGTGACGTCTAAATAACACTCGTACACTACCTTAAAAAAAAGTAAATATTAGATACTTCATCATTTTCTTACTCTAACATTTATTCAAACCTTCAACCTTCCCTTAACCCCCATTTTCCCTCCACTTCACATTCAATCCTCCTTCCCTTATTCAACTCTTCTTTTTTAACTTAGTTTCCAGCTGTTTGCTTTACTTTTCGCCCGGTATTTCCCCTTAACCTCATAATTTCACTTGCTGATGAGTCCTGCCGCCGCGGCCCGAGTGCCGCATGTTAATTGAGGAAGGAAAGCGTGGGGTGCAAGGGTTTGGTTGGGATGGCTACTGGGGGGGGGAGGGTGAAGCGCAATGAGCTCTGGGTTCATGAAGGGTTTTGGGAAGGAGAAAGTGGGCCTGGCGATGCCGAAAGTCTGGAGGAACACAAGAGTTGGAGGGGTAAGCAAGATGGTACTCGCCTTGGATAAGCGAAAGGATTTAAACACCTTTTTTTTTAGTGGGAAATTTTTTAAATATGTATATTATATATTAAAAATATTTCTACAATATTATATTATTAATCTTTGCTATGTTTATGGCATTGTAGTCTAATCTGGTGTTATGGTGGGGGAGGCAGTTTTAAGAATTCAGTGTCTTAATGGGTTCGTTATTTTTCAAACAAATATACTTGCTGCCACTTGTGTTGGGGTAGTAAGGGTTGGTATTTTTTTTGGCTTAGGGTAGAATAAAATGTGTTCAATAACACCCGCTCATCACCTAAAGTCCAATTTTCACAGAAACGGCTTTTTTTTAAATAAAATACAAACATACTTTCTTTTCGGTCAATATTTTTAACATTCATATTATTAATGCAATATATGATGTATTAATATTATCTATCCAAAATGATAGCTACAGATCACATAACTGGACGTATGAATACGTGAAATTAAATATAGTAAGTTTATAATGGTAAGAATAAATATCATTCCTATAAATATTGGCTTTATGTATAAAATAATTTTTTCTTCATATAAAGACCCGCCTCGGTGGCGAAGTTGGCTAACGCGCTTGTCGTGTTGAGCTCGACTGCTGAGGATGGGGAGATCGAGGTTCGAATATTGGTCGGGTGAACTGGGGGTGGTTTTTTCTAAATGGTTTTCCACTCTTCCTCCACGCAAATGCAGGTTCACTTCCTCTAATTCAACCTTCCCAATTCCCAATCCATAAGAGTAATTAGTACTTAAAGCATATAACCCGAACGGGTAGTAAGACGCGGTGCTAAATATTATTATTCATATAAAGAGTTTTGTATAAAAATGTACAAGCATCTTCTTGAAGGGAGATTGGAAAGTAATTTAAGAATTACCGTCTTGACTGATTTTAGCCCGTCTTGTCCTCTGCGTAATTGATTAAACGGGAACTAAATCCTTTTTGACGTGCTCACGCGCTATGGCTATTATATTTTGTTTAAAATAAAATATTAAGTAGTGTAAATTCCTTTTTTTCCTTCGTCTATGATCTTTGTTCGTGACGTATTGTACGGGTTAGTTGAGACATTTTAGAAATCAACGGCTTTTAATAAAGGACACGAAAGAAAGAGTTACTCAGAAGAAAGAGTCTCTATAAAATAAAGCTGACGGCGAGAGAGATTTACTTCTGTTTCATTTGCTTCTAGTAATATTTCTTCTTGAGTAACTTTTAAGTTCATTATTTCAATATAAGTTTTCATTTTGATTATACACAACCGGTTGTTTTAAAGTTTATACCTATTTATCTACCCATCTATAAGGGCTGTTCATCTATATATTCATCTGACAATTTAAAAAGTTACTAGAACCACTTTAGTTCAGTCATAATATGTCAAGTTATGTTTTCTGCCGTTGTAACATTTTATAGCTAAAAACGACACTAAAAATTTGGTAAAAAATTATCAATGTTAATTGTACAAAAGGATGCTGTATTTTCTAAAGGTTCTTCCCAACAGTTTCTTCCTATATATTTATCAATCCTTCAATGGAAATACCTATCTATCTATATAATATGATTGTTCTTTGAACAAATGAAGAGGTCCTAAGAAGAGAACCATTTTAGATGTGATATCTCGATACAGATTAAATTAGATCGGAAACATGCTTAGAAGTAACTGTATTCTGAATGACGTCATGGAAGGAAAGGTTGAGGAAAAGAAGAGCTTAGGAAGAAGAATTCAAATATCGGACGACTCTAAGGAAAGAAGAAAGTTCTGGAAACTGAAGGGGGAGGCATAGGACAAAGCACGTTGGCGGTTTAAGTTCACTGACAAACGAAATGGATTTGTCTTAAGACAAAGCACCTTATAATAAATTTTAATTATAAGAACTTATATACATTTAATGTAGCTAAAGCTAAATCTGACAAATAAAACAACTCATAAGTTTTCAGCCAATGAAGATTTGGTCCTAACGAAACTTTTGGAATCACAGCCAGAACAAATTTTTTTTAAATAATCAGAAAGTGAAAACTTCTTTTTTTTATTTTGTAAAGTACTATGTAATAAATAGAGTTTATTTCTTAAGTTTTATTTTGATGGATTACAAAGATAACATTTACATTTAATTATTATATTAGTTCGAACTTTGGATGGACGAATTTTTGAATTAAGAATAAAAATATAAGAAAACAAGAAAGGTGGTGTTTTTTTTCACGGTCGGCTTTCATTTCTTCAACTACTTAACATTTCAATGTAAGCCTTCAAAAATAGTTTTTATATTTGTTGACCTTCACTTATATTAAAGACAAAAACAAAGTTTGGAGCTTTGAAATATTCCGCAAAATGTCACTGGCGGTAAAATGGTAATTTGTAATTAGGACTAAAGCTACGACTTCAATCCGTCGGGTCTTTCTCTTGAGAATTCAATCAAAGCTCTGTGGCGCCTCGTCTATAAGGGAAGAAAATGGTTGTGGGAGAGGAGATGAGATGAGGTAGAGTTTTGTTAGAGATCGCATTGCTATAGGGCAACCATAATGGCGTCGGATCTCATCTCCGTTTTTGGCTGCGGTGTGGTTTGGGAAGGGGTGATAGTTTTTGAAAAATTATAGAAGGGGATTGAGGGATTGAGAAGGGAAGGGTCTCGTCTAAGATTCTCCCTTGTTAACCCCTTCAAGACACGTGCACATTTGGAGCGTTCCTCTTATAATTAAACCCTCCCGTTGGCTCAGCCGGATGTTGAAGAAGGGGTAGGGTGGGTGTAGGGGATGTATGAAAGTGTTATATGCATGACGAGACATTATGAGAAGACGTCACCTTCCTTCCTGCCATCCTCCATTCCATATTAAAACATTACTCAAAGTGAAATAAAACCGTTCATTTTTATTTCATAAGCATTTTATTTCAACACGAAGTTTGTTTTTTTCTAAAAAGTTCCTTGAGTTAAAGTTTTCATAAATATTTTCACTTAGAATTTATGGTTAAATTACTAGGTGAAAACGTGGAATATGTCAGGCTCATCTATCCTTGTTTTTATTAATTTTTTTATTATTAGCACCGCGTCTTACTACCCGTTCGGGTTATACGCACTTACGGTAATGTGTAATGGTAGGGTGATTGTGAGATGAAATGGAGGACCTACAGTTTAACGTGGAATCCGAACCATGGTGGAGGCCTGGCAATCCCCACATTCACAAAATGTCTTGTCAAAGGTGAAGGAAGGGTTTAGTACTCAGATAAATCTTTGCCGGGACCGAGGATTGAACCCCGGCCGCCAGCATAGAAGTCTGACACCTTACCCCTAGACCACCAGGTCAACGACAATCGATCCTTGTTAAACACTGAGTGGGATGTTGGGCGTAGAATCCCGGTAAAGTGCGCATGTTTAGTTCCAAATTGTTCATGAAAATACTGTTACATCTACTCTACACTTTAAATATCTTGTCCTTACTATATTAGCCTAATTAATATGCGTATAGTAATGACACGGCGGAGAATGGAACCAGGAGGGCTAAAAATCAATAAAGGGCAGCTCAGCTCGGATATAGATTGTGGATAAATTCATGTAATAAATACTGTTCTCATAAAATATATTTTTTAAACACGTATTGTGTTCATTTTTATCTTACCACGACCCCTCAGAGAGAGAGAGAGGACTGTATTCTTCTAAAAGTTCTTATTCAATATTTTGTTAACTCACGATGTTTTATGACTTACTTAGCCCGAAAATGTGATTATCTCTATACCGTCTCTGTATTTGTTTTACGGTCCAGAGCCAAAAACATGTTACCGATCGGCTTAGAACTTATCTAGCGTTTTAATAAGGTTCATTTGAGGTTTTTTTTAATTTTTTAGTTCAACCCTAAAATTGAGGGTAGTTACTCAAGGGCGAAAAGAGATTAAAATGATTTTCTCAAAATACCCTCCAATAATTTTGATTAAAACTCATATTGAGACACTGTTTAACATAAAAAAACTAATTGATGCTTCTAATTGTTCTCGAAAACGGATTTTGGGGTCATATTATATAAGTTTATACTCTAAATTGATCATATCTCCGAAACTTAAGATTCGAAATAACATATCATTTAAAAGCAGTGAAAGCTTTGAAAAATAAATACAAAAGTGTTTTGAATATATTTTTATAAGCCATTTGAGGTATTCAAAGTGTATTTTATGAATCGACTGATTATATTAACAGACGATAATTTATATGAGCGAGAGCGAAATGGTCTACCAATTTTGCCGAGAAAAGTAATAATTTCACACACCTTCCAAGGTTCTTTCATTTACCACAATTGGCGTGTGACAGATGGCTGTACTTCCCCTCCGAAGGAGGTTGTGCAATTTATTTTTATCACTCAAGAAAAATCCGTAGACTCCAGCTGGGCTGGAATCCACGATCATCGGGTGCTGAGGGGAGCACTTGACTCCAAGACCACCAAGGTTGACAAAAACAAATAATTACTAAGCCATAAGCAAATATTTTTAAAATTGAGGTATGGGAAATGGGGAGGGAATGTTTACTTTAAACAAATGATCAAAATGTGTTTTTGTAAAACTGTATATATTTTTATTTATGCACTTCGGTGGAAAAAGTTTTTTTTTTCTTCTGCTTTTACATCGGCTCTAGCGATTTTGATTAAATTTCATTTCTAAAAATGTATACATATTCCAAACAAAATGGTTACTCTCAATATTTCGGCAAAATGACTTTAAGGGTTCCGGTCTGATGCTATAGATTTTTTTTATCTTACCTCCAAAACTATATATTACTTTTCAAACAATAAATGTAAATTATTGCAACCGTAAAAAGAAAAACTGACCCAAAATGTTGATGGATGTCGACGTCTCATGACAGAGTTTTTTGCAATGCCGTATGTATGTGTGTCAGTTTAACCCTAAAATTATAGGTAGATTAATAAAAAGCGAAAATAGAAAAAATTGGCTCCAACGATTTTGATTAAAATACGTATCAAGGTGTTGATTAAGATTATAAATAAAATGACTATTTTCATTATCCTATGAAAATGACCTTTAGGGTACGTTACAGAAGCAGAAATTTCCATTTTGTCGCATCTATTTGAAATGCTAAATAGCTTATCATTGCAAAATTGTAGTCCTACTAAAAATTAAAAACTTTTACTTGAAATATATCTTTATAGAACCAATAGTTTCTGTTTTTGTGGGCTTTAGTTGTAAAGAGATACTACTTGAGTTTTAACGTAATAACTCTCCAATACCATAGAGTAATTAAATGTAAGCAAGTCTCTCAAAATTTTATTTTTCCTTGGAAAAATTAGGCAAAATATTTGTACAACAATGATCTATCTCCTTCATTTTAGACTCAATAGTCAATATTTACATGTTTTATTGGTCAAAATTTATAAATGAGAAATTTAATAGCAATGCGATGACCTGGTATTGCAACACCTAGTAAAATTTTACAATTTTAAATTGAAGTTGAAATTTTAATACGATTTTAATACCCTTGTGGCCCCAATATCGATCTTTTTTATTAGTCCAAACATAAAAATGAGAACATTAATTCTTTAAAAATAAAATCATCAGATTTAAAACAGGAACTCAAAAATTGTTTTACGTAAGTATAGTACAATTTTTTCTTGGGTTTGATATTGTATATTATTCCTTCTTACATATATTACAAGTTTTGAGTAAATATCTGCATTTTTAAACAACTAAAGCGAGAAAGTTTGTGCGGAGCTCCCTATCATTTATTATAAATATTATTAATACCTGTAAAGTATAACTAACTATACATAGTAAAGCTTTATCCATATTGTCAAACAAAAATGTGTATTTATTTTCGAACATTACCTTCCTATGAAAATTGGATTTTGTTAAAGGATTTGGCATATGATTTTAATATTCAGCAGAATTATTAACAACTAAGACTTTAAGTAAGGAGACCTAAATATGAGATCCTACTGGAGGCTATTTTTTCATATTTTCTTTATGTATTACTTTCCTTTCTCTTTACACGAGTTTTGATGTACATTTTAGGATTCCATTTAAACCTTTTTTTATGTTCGTATTGAAAGCTGCAATTTAAGTCGCAAATAGGAAAAAGAGAGTTTTAATATCGATTGATGAATTCAAAGTTGAGCTTTGTGACGTAATCTAATTGTGTAAATTCATCCTTCACAGGTCGAGGAGATTTCCGGCCTACTGATTTGGAAAGGTGAGTTAAAATGAAATTTCATACTCGAGTCTTTTTTTTTATGCTTCTACATACATGTACTTTCGTACAAGAAGCGAAGAAAGTAGAGAGGGTTCCCCCAACTTTCCCCCTTTTTCGAAATATATTCCATGGTTTTGATGACTACCTTGAACTCTAATCAAATTAAGGAATTCATTACTTTTATCCTCCACGTCTATATCTATATTAGTCGCACATAGAACCGACCCTGTGTAATATCATTATAGTTAAACTTATCTCGAATGTGAACCTTCACTCTTAATACTATTAAGAGTTTAATTAGTTTGTATAAAAAAATGGTTTGCAGTTTCTGAGGAGAACGTAATCTTTTGGCTTTTTTTTTAAAAAAATCTATGAGTGAGAGGTATAATCTCTGCTGGAGATATCGATAATGCAGACATGGTCGCTTAAAGGAGCCGCCTTGATAGGAGAGAAATTGCCGCACACAGATTAAGCTCTAAGGCAATTATTTAATTCAATGATGCCTTATTTCAAAATATGGCTCGAGCCAAAAGATAGTGGAAGGATTCCATCAGGGTTCAATAATCTTAACAACTTTACAGTTTAATTTGTATTCGTGAAAAAAAAAAAGTGTGAATATGTGACATCAGCTTAGTGTCGAGGACATCTTTAAATAACCAATACACAATTTTATTCCATCCTTAGAAGATACAGAATCACTAAATGATTAGTTAAACCATTTTATCTTAATATCGATCAGATAAAATCTACTTTGGGAGTTTTTTTGGCGGACGAGAATAAATCCACATTTTTTTTAGATGCCTTTCATTATGCATAAGGAATAAATGTTTGCTAGTGTCTAGGAAGTCCTTGTTCAGATCCGGATAGGGCTTACTGAAGATTTTGTTCCACGGATAGTTATCCCTGCTCCTACCGTGCAAGTGCGGCAACATCTAAACATCAGTTCTACCTTTTATTTCCCGACCCAACAAGGTTTTTAAATTTAGAAAGCCCATATTCCTAATAGGGAACGTTACAAAATAAAGTGAAAAATATATTATTTAAATGTCAGTTTATGGAAAATACCAACAACTACTAATTCTCTGGCGGGTATATAACCCCGTCACGTCAGTGACATTTCCTGCAACAACTTCCATGGTGATTCTTCAACCTCGTCACGTTAGGGACAGTTCCTACCTCTCCTTCATCCATGGCAAATCCCTTATTTCGTCACGTCATTCACAGTTCCTACCACTCCTTCATCCATGGCAAATCCCTTATTTCGTCACGTCATTCACAGTTCCTACCACTCCTTCATCCATGGCAAATCCCTCATTTTGTCACGTCAGGGACAGCTCCTACCACTCCTTCATCCATGGCGAATCCCTCAATTCGTCACGTCAGGAACAGTTCCTACAACTCCTTAATCTATGTCGAGTCCCTCACCTCTCGGGTCTTGAAAATAAGCGGCTGTTCACCCGCATTGGTTGTGAGGTGTTTGTGACGTGTATTATGGGGAGATCTGGCTGAGAAGTGACGTCACAATGTCAGTTCTCAGGAAGGAGAGACATGTCAACATTTCTTATCCTTCTCTATCCTGAGATGTTCCCAGCTAGTCGGAATGCTGATAAGAGAGAATATTTGAAGAGTGGGGTTTGGGGAAGAAGTGTCTAAAATATAGGCAAATTTAATTGAATATTAATAATATAGAGGGAAAAATAAAAACAAATATAGATATCCCACCTTTCTCTACCCTTACGAGGGCAGGAGTGAGGAATATAGAATTAAAAAGAAAATTAAGGTGACCTGGTTGTATAGGGGTAAGGTGTCATTCTGTACTGGGAGTCCGGGGTTCAATCCTCGGTCCCGGCACAGATTTATCTGATTGCCAAACTCTTCCTTCACCTCAGACAAGATGTTGTATTAATCACAACTTGTGAATGTGAGGAATGCCAGGCCTCCACCGTGGTTCGGATCCCACGTTAAACTGTAGGTCCTTCATTTCAGCTCGCAATCACCCTACCATTACACATTAGCGTAAGTGCGTACACCCCGAACGGATGGTAAGACGCGGTGATAATAGTAATAATAATAAAGACATTTAAAACAATTGGTGATGAGAGAGTGTAGTGGTTGGAAATCACTTTTGGGGGTGTGGGGGGGAAACACCCTCATAATAAACGTGTGGGATTCAAAGAGCGGCCTCCTCGTGACTGAAAATATAAATTAATTAAGCCTCGCATTTTGTCGGCTTGTACTTTGATGTGGTTAGCTAATAAATACATACGGAAAAACTAATATTTTTAATCTTGAAGGTGCGATCTATTAGACCTTTTAATAAAATTAATGGAACTACTATTTAATATCGGGGTTTGGAACCCAATAGGGTAAACTGGAGGTTATTTTACTTATATGATTTCTATTTTTCTCTTTTCATGCAAATGTAAGTATATTTCTTCAAAAATTATATCTTCCTAATTCCAACTTCATTAACATTACTAATCTATGCGTATAGCTTGAATGAGTACTAAGGTGTGTTATTTTTTTTAAATAATTCTCTCTTTCTCTAAAATATACAGTATAAATTAGAAGTTCGCTGTTATTGGGCAAAATAAATTCACTATCGCAGTTATAAATAAAATAGCTAAAACCATAAAGCTTATAGTTATATTATTGTTTTGTTTTTGTTTTCACATTTACCTAAACAAGGGAGTGAAATAATCAGTGTCTGAATCATCCTGAGCACGAATGGGTAGCTTACTACAGTAAATAAATTGCACGATATAATTGTACTTAATTTCGGATGTATTCTATTAATGTTTGTGATAGACATTTCCAAGCTCAATTATCATTAAAAACCACATTATTTATAAAATCATGCTATATACTCTTCAGATATATATTTTGAATCAAATAGCTTAAGTTATTTTTTAATAACTATACGTTTCCCAAAAATTATTTAGCAGTGAACCACCCACAATTGATTTTTTAAATTATATTTATTCTTATATATTTGTAAAACTTTACTGAGATACCTATTTTGAATATTAACTTTATTGCGATTTTAGGAAAAAAAATAAGTTTCTTATAGTAATCATCAGTGAACTTAACAAAAATTTCCTCCCAAAACCAGTATTCAATGTTTTTTTTACTAAAGCATTCCTCTTGATAAACATTTTAAACAAAGGAGCTAAGTCATTTTTTAAAGATTTCTTATTCTCACAAATAATTAAGCTACCCTTAATTTTAAGATTCCGGTAAGGAGTAGCAATTTCCCTATTGATATCTTCCTGTGAAAATTGTATTTTACTTATTATTTTTAGCTTTGAGATAAGGTTATTCAGATAAGGTTATTCTTATGAAAATTGATACTGTAGTAGCTTTTCTAGCTGTCTTGATAAGATTCTTTCTATGAAAATTGTTCTATAATCTAAATTTGACGACGACGTAGCCAAAGGGAACGACTCGTCTACCTTCATCCAGATTAAGAGACTCGTATCCCGGTGGTCAGCGAAGAGGCGGGTGGTTCAGAGAGACAGAGTGAAGGGGGAGGGGGTAGTAAACAAGATAAAAAGAATACAGGAGAGGGAAGGAAAGGACGATAATGTCCCATTCTCCCCCAACCTCTCCTTTAATGTCCGTCTGTTCTACTTCCACGTCTCCGAACACTGTCTCCACAGCATGATATGGAATGGGGGGGCTAGGGGGGTTCCTAATGCCACCTTTGGTTACTCTCTGGTGTGCACTTCTGCTAGGCGGCGCACACAAAACTACTTCTTATTTGAAGTTTTTTTTTTCAACTGAAAAGAAATGTGTCCAAGGAATCCTCTTTAAAAAAAAATCAAGGTGGGATGAGTAAAATACGCGAATTTAGGTCCATATTTTTTCAGTTTTATGTCAATTTTTTTTATGCCTAATATGAATAAAACTTATCTTTATTATATACGTTTGGATTAAGGACGTCTTATAACTGTGACGTCATGACAAATCATGACACGTTTTACCGTGTTTACGTTTTATTAGGCGACTTTTAAAGAATACATTTAAATCAAAACCATACATTCTTAATTTTTTTTAGCACCACCTCTTACTATCCATTCGAGTTATACGCTCGAGTAGATTTACTAATTACGCTAATGGTTTATAAATAGGGAAGGTTGAATTTGAAGGAAGTGAACCTGAATTTGCGTGGAGGGATAGTGGAAAACCTTTCAGGAAAACCTTTTGAACCTCGATACTAGCGCGTTATCTAACTACACCACTGAGGCTTGTTTACATTCTTAATTAATTCTAAAAGTAAATAATCTTACATTGTACAATATTTTTTTATATTGAAATAGGTTTTTTTTTGTAAAAGGACATTTTTATGAAACCCCTACAACATAGGCAATTTGGTTTAGTCACGAACATTCCCAAAGTGATCTTCCTGCCGGAATATAGATTAAAAAAGTCCATTAAAGCATACGTCTATCAATGATATAATAGAAAAATAAAAGTAATTTTAAAAATGAAGTCATTGTTATCAAGGACGTGAATAATAGAGCTAGTATGTGAACTTATCAGAGGAAGAGGGGAAGTGCTATAATAGGCAAGGGACCTCGCGGGGTGAACTGCCTATTTTATTCCTTCTCTTTCTAACGTGTATATTTATGTATAAGTCTGATAGTACTTAGCGTACTTAGGAGAGTAAAGTTAAGATGCAACTTTATTCGCAAAATAACTCAAAACCACCAATTATGCAAAGCTGTTAACTTATTTTTTTCTACACATACTAGAAGTATTATCAGTTATTGAATCTGATATGGTCATTGAGTAGTTTGACTAGGTATTTTTGATATTGCAATATGTAGAAAATAAAATAGAACGTGTGTACTGAAGAAATATTGTTTTAATTTGGAAAAAAAAGGTTTTTATTATAAAAAATGGAAAATGTCTAACCTTAGCTTCTTGCATTTTCTTGAACCTCTCCTCGCCTTAAAGGGAAATATTAATTTACTAATGATACTTCACAACACTCGATAGAGATCGTCAATTTTAATGGTTTTAAAAATATTGATAAATGGTTCCAATTAGAGTGACTCATTTCAAATTATAAAATGAAATTATCCCATTTAAAAATATAAAAATTACAAATCTACTAGCTATGTAAATCAACAATTACAAACGACAATTATTATCACACATTGCAAGTAAACGAAAATTTATTAAGATGAACAAACATTATGTGATATATTTTTAGACAACTCTTTCGTATTAATAAATAACTAATATACAGTGCATGCCTATTATTATTTGGGTTACAATAAACGTTGGCAATAGAGTGAATAGTAGTGTCATATATTAAAAAAATAAGCACTGATGAAATAAAAATAAAATAAGGCTTAAGCATTTTAAAGGGAAATTTAGGGATTAAATAATTACTGAGCATCGTAATCTGAGGGAAATAATTAACTATCAAAGACCTGCTTTTATGGCCTCATGGTCTAAGGCGTCACTCTTGTAATAGACAAGATTACCAATAACGGGGAGATCAAGGCTCAAATCCCGGTCTAGTGTAATGAAGGGGGTGTTTCCTAGATTATTTTCCAATCTTCCTCAACGCTAATGCAGATTAACTATCTTTGAACGTCACCTTTCTTACTCCTATCACTTTATCCTAGTTAGTACATTTGAGTATAACCTAAACGAGTAATTATAAGTGGACCAGCCTCGGTGGCGCAGTTGTCTAACGCACTAGTCGTGTTGAGCTCGACTGCTGAGGACGGGGAGATCGAGGTTCAAATCTCGGTCGGGTGAACTGGGGGTGTTTTTTACTAAACGGTTTTCCACTCTCCCTCCACGCAAATGCGGGTTCACTTCCTCTAATTCATCCTTCCCAGTCCCTAATCCATAAGCGTAATTAGTACTTAAAGCGTATAACCCGAACAGGTAGTAAGACGCGGTGCTAAATAATAATAATAATTATATGCGGTGCTAAAATAAATCATGTAGGCCTATACTTACTAAACTTCATTTTAGTGTTCTTCTAAAGAAAGGGTACTTAGAGAGTCCACAATACTACTCGAAAGACATACCGAAACATGTGAGTTTTATTGAAGTAATTTATCAGCATAACTTAATAGGAGTACTTTGAAGCGAAAAAAAGATCCAACCGATTTGAGAGTGTTTCTTGGAATTTATAGTTTTTTTAAAATTTAATTAACGAGAGGGAAAAAAGTCTACAGTCAAAAAAAAATCTTCATTTTACCAGAGAAATATGGAAAATTTGACTAGATTAAAACTATAGAGTCCTAGCTATGAGCTGTAAGATATAAATTTATGATAAAGACCTATGGTCAAAACATAAAAACTAAAGAAATTAAGGTGACCTGGCGGTCTAGGGGTAAGGTGTCAGACTTCTGTGCTGGCGGCCGGGGTTCAATCCTCGGCCCCGGCACAGATTTATCTGATTACCAAACCCTTCCTTCACCTCTGACAAGACATCTTGTGAATGTGAGGAATGCCAGGCCTCCACCGTGGTTCGGATTCCACGTTAAACTGTAGGTCCTCCATTTCATCTCACAATCACCCTACCATTACACATTAGCGTAGGTGCGTATAACCGAATGGGTAGTAAGATGCAGTGCTAATAATAATAAAGAAATTAGTTCAATTAGAACCTATATCTGGCCCCCAGCTAGTGATGCTGCCTAGTGTTGGCCGATCGAGCGTAAGGGCCATCATGGATAACGATGAAGGGAGGAGGGGGAGTAAAATGTATAACTGAAGAAAAACAACTTGTTTGGTAGGAATACAGGGGGGAGGGAAGAAGTGAGACCATAATGAAATATTTGTTTATTTTCCTTCATTCCGAGAAGAAGAGTTTATAATTATTTTAGAGAAATTTTAAGCTAATCTCCCTCGACACATTTCCAGACCTTTTTCTAAATAGTAAATACATTACTTAACACTTATTTTATTACTGGAGCAAGCCGTCTATATTCAGTTTTTTGCCTCACCTCATTAGGTTTTTTCTGCCACCTTTCACCTGTTTCCCAAAGTCTCAATTAAAACTTATTTATTTGTTTATCGGTGACCTGGCGGTCTAGGGGTAAGGTGTCAGACTTCTATGCTGGCGGCCGGGGTTCGATCCCCGGTCCCGGCAAAGATTTATCTGATTACCAAACCCTTCCTTCACCTCTGACAAAACATCTTGTGAATGTGAGGAATGCCAGGCCTCCACCGTGGTTCGGATTCCACGTTAAGCTGTAGGTCCTTCATTTCATCTCACAATCACCCTACCATTACACATTAGCGTAAGTGCGTATAACCCGAACGGGTAGTAAGACGCGGTGCTAATAATAATAATAATAATAAAAATAATTTGTTTATCCGGAGTTCTCTCTCCACCTTTCTGTCAAACTTTAATCGTATAACCTCATCTCAAATATTTTTTAAAATTAAAGCGCCCCATGGACAAGGTTGGGATATTTTACCCCACACGAATGCTATACTAATAGCAGTTCCGGAGCCATTGCTGTTAGCCCATCGCCCCCCCCCCCCTTCTCTCTGGGCACTAGACGTACCCGGTTGGCTTAATGATAAAGCATTAGCACAAAGGTTGATAGCCGACGCTCTCAGTTTTGATTTTCGTGTACTGGTTGTCATTTTACAACAAATTTAATTTGATACAGCTTCAGGTCTTCAACCTGAGAACATACATCATCATAATTATATAGTTGCACTTATTCAATAAGCGCCTACCTGACCAATAGTGATAAGATAGAATTTGTGAGAGCTTAATTAGCATAAATTTTATTTTAATATTTATTAGTGAACTTGCTATTTGGTGGTTTATGCAACAACAACAACAAAAGTTTAATATTGATAAAATCGAACTAGGAGGTGAATTTTGGCAGGAGAAAACGTGACACCTCCTTGAAACATGTTTACCGTACTAAAAAGGAATAGAACTCTCACAGTAGCTTATAACTAATACTTTAGTCATTAAGGTCTTATTTAAATAGGGACAATTTTTATTGTAAGTATAAATTTAAGAGATACTTAAACATCAAAATTAAAATTAGTTAATTATAAAAACCTAGTATTTAAATTTTATTATTTTATATATTTACAGAATTTAGTAACATCCTACCACCCTCTCCCCCCCCCCCTCCGTCCAATCGTGTCATTATTATTGAACTTGGTAAAGGCACAACTACTGTGGCATGAAGTAAGTTAAAATAACTTTAATATAAGCATGATCCCACATAGCATTTTAAAATACTTAGGAAGTAGAGGGGGTTAATATTGGGGAGAAATACCCCATATTTTTTAATTACTGTGATTTGAGGTATTTTAATGAATACAAGTTATATTTAACAATAATAAGTATTTAATAAAAACCCAGAATTATCTTTAAAATTCAACAATCTCACAAAAAAGGTCACATCGCGGCAATTTAACTATCTATTCGTATTACTACGGATGTATATGTTTGAATCTAATTACTTAGCCAAGGGTGTTTATTATTAACTTCCCTAATGACGAATGCTGGTAAACTACATTTATTAAAAAATTTCCTCATTTACTTTGATATTTTGTTGCTAATACCGTAAAAATGCGTTTGATGTCATTAGTAGGAATATACATAAGCCGCTTGTTATACAAAAAAATCCACCGGATATTAAAAAGGTGGTGTATAGGATTTTAAGTTAGGAACATTTAATTTAATTGAACAGTCTGTTTTTAGTTTTTAGGTTTAACAAGGAGAGATTATTACCTTAAATTATTGTCATTCATCGATACAAATTTCGACTATTAAAAATGACATCAAGGAGAAAGTGTGCGTGAATAATGATCCATTTCTCAGAGGATAAAGTATCTAAAAACTATCATATTTGATAACAATTAATCCATTGTCATATTTTTACATACTATCGTTTCGTTTAAGACCTTCATTCATGTAGTTATAATATTATGTTTATAAGCTACTAGACCCTTCTCCCTGCCCCCCCCCCCCCCCCCCCCTTTTTT
>CABFVX010000727.1:17065-34698 GCA_902151425.1 Timema shepardi | reverse complement strand
CCCGCCTGCATTATTTTCAAAATAAAATATAGCTTATGTTACTTGCTGATAATGTAGCTTTATATTTGTGAAATAATTTTTAAAATCGGTCCAGTAGTTTTTGAGTTTATCCATTACAAACAAAAAAACAAAAAATCAAATATTTCCTCTTTATAATATTAGTATAGAGATAACCTTGATTTAACTAGCCAGAATAAGAGCTATGCAAATATGAACAGCCCATATTATTATGTTTTAATTGATCGGGCCAAATGATCATCATCATCATCATCATCATAATTTTTTTCAAGCCTGTTGCCGGGTCATTTTATTAAAATACCTCCATCTTCCTCTATCCTTCCACTATTGTTCCTCCTTTATTTGCTTCCAGTCTTCTCCTCTCACTAGCACACTTATTGTTATCTAGTCCTCCCATCTCTTTCTTTGCCTCCCTTGCGGTATTTTTCCTAAAAATGTGTTTCCATTATTATCATTGAGAGTCTCTATTTTACCACTAAATCAAATGTACCTCCAAAATTATTTAGTGTAATTGGATTTATGACATATTTATTTGATGTATCACGTTTAAACACCTATATGTTTTTAATTAAAAAATAGGCTAAAAATACAATCATGCTATTATTCATTAAATATGTTTATATTATTTTAATATGTATGTAAGGTGTACATACCATTCACTTAATGACGGCCATGCTCATATACTCAAATGTTTTATTTTGACACAACTGACATTAGTATAAGCGTATGATTACCTTAAAATAAAATAAATATTTTAACTTTAAACTACCTTATTTCAATAAATATTTAATTTTTATTTAAGGTAATGCACGACTGTAAGCCATCACTCTTCTGCCAGTATATACCTGGTTACTATAAGCCATCTCTCCTTTGCCAGGACATACCAACTTACTGTAGGCCATCATTCATTCCTTTGTCGGGTATACCTAGCAACTGAAGCCATCACTCGTCTGCCAGGAAGTACCTACTGACTGTAAGCAATTTCTCCTTTGTCACGATATACCTACTGACTGTGAGCCATATCTACTTCACCAGGGTATACCTAATAACTGTAACCCATCACTGCTCTGCCAGGGAATATCTAAGAACTTTAACCCATCGCACCTCTGCCAGGATATACCTATTTATTGTAAGCCATCATGACTCAGCCAGATTATACCTAGTTACTGTAAGCCATCTCGCCACAGACAGGATATACCTAGTGACTGGTAAGCCATCACATCTCGGCCAGGCTATATATAACGATTGTTAGCGATTACCTCTCTGAAACATAAGTTTTACGCACGGTCAACACCAAGGGTCTCTCTCTATATCTGGGCCGACTTAATATGTCTCCTCCCTGACCCCTCCCCAGTCTTTGAAAGACGAGACGAAGGGAAAATAGATGAAACACTATTAGCTGAACTTGAAGAAGAGGAGGGTGATTGCACCCGCTATTAGTATGTTATTTGCACTGGAACACACGAGAGAGTGGATATATATCCCACAGGTGCCAACCGGGGTGAATTTGGTGAATGTAATTCTTTATGGCCCGAACTTTTGAAAGATGAAGAGCTTTTCAGAATATACACTTGGATTTCAATGAAGGAGTTTTCTACCCCTAAATATATCAAACACACACACAAATTGAATTGAAAAAACTCAAGTGTCACGTTTTGATACTTAAATTACATCTGACGTAAATTTGGATATCCAGATCATGGGCTGATGCGACATGTTAACACGCATTCTGGCGTCAGATAACATAACTTGTCACAACATAGCACATAGTGGCAGAGTGGGTACTTCAATATCATTCATCGGGATAGTTTTTTCACTAAACCGTCATAATACGTGTTAGTACAAAACGTCAAACTAATATGAATTTGTCCCTACTATAGAATTAAAAGGGGGGAGTTTATTAAAATGCTGTTTTTCGGTGTTTCAGCGAGAAGAGTGACATCGACAGCACGATGGGTCGCAAGACCCCCCGCCTAGAGCCCCCCTCCTTGGGAGGTTCAGGTGGGGCCATCCCCGCCGAGGCAATCTACAGCACGTCTCCCTCAAGGCGGCCGCACACGATCACGGGCTCACCCGAGGCCATGAAGGTGAGGCTCGCCGCCATGGTCCTGCAGCCTCCCACCAGAGTGTAGCACACCCGTCACTCACACTTCTCGCTGTTGCGCACGCGCATTGTGCCTTCTCTCCTACCTTTCACCAACCACCATTCGCACATGCGCAGTTCGCAAAGGTTGTTGTAGTCCCGTGATTTGCGACTGCGCGACGCATGGTTCAGTTCCGTTTTTGTCAGTTGGTCCAGCTCTTTCGTCAAAGTGTGGATGGTCATACATTGAATGAAAATTGTTTTTACAAGTAAATATATTAAGAAAAAAATACTGCTTGCTTATCAACTGGATCCGAGCGACAAAAAACAAAACTTTTTTAGCTGCAAGACTTGAGTATGTTTGTGTGTGTCTGTTTTAGGTATCCTAGTCTGCACAATTTTTTTTGTTGGATCTCATGGACAAAAACGTAAATAAAAACGTTCATGGTAGTGCACATCTATTTTTGTTTTTTGTTTTAAAGTATATTTTTTGCACTGCTTGATCTTTGCCTAAAAAAAAGCACAATTTTTTGACCAATTTTTTAAGCACTTCACATTTATTTTTGGATGTCACCATATATTTTGATCTCTTCGCACACGCACACTAAGAAAATATTTAATAATCTTAAAATAATTTTTCTAGTCTTTTTGGTGGAATCAAATGTTTTGTAAATGTAATATTTATATTTTAAGCTCAAGGAAAAAAAACGCGGGTTGTTACTCACAGCTCCTCTTTGGTTCCCATCTTCTGTTTTACTTTCAAGGCCATTTTCAGAAGAATCACGGGAGAAAATAAAGTTCTCTTAGCGAAGACCAATGTCTCTTTGCTTTGATGCATGATCTTTCCACAGTGCACACTATATTACGTTAAAAAAATAAACTGCGTGCCCTTTTTTTATTGTAATCTCGAAATTTCTCTTACAAATTTTTCTGGTGTGTGTTTAATGGGGATATTTCTCTTCTCTTTTTTTCTTCTCTTTTTCTCGGCAGAATCTTCACTCTTACATGAACACAGCTGCGTGATTGTGCCAATGCAAAAAAAAAAATATTAAAAAAAATCCAACAACATAATAAAACAGATAGAAACACAAGCAAACAATTTGAGAGGGGAAAAGATAAAGAAAAACACACGAAAATAAAACCAACAACTAAAACATTCGCTGATGGGGGTTTGTGTGCGGATGGTGTGATTAATGTTTGCAGCATCGGCACCTGAGTTTTGGAAACAGCCGAGGCGTTAAAGACAATGTGTACGCAGATCTTCAGGTACCCACCATAAGCAACAATGGTGCCACCATGACGATGATGATGAACAATTCTAACAGGCCCTACCAACATCAACACACAGAATCTTCTTACATGCGTTCACCCCAAAGGACAAATGATTATCTTATCTCTGGGCATTTTCAGCCCAACAGTTTTGAGAGAGCAGAGATCTAAAAGACCAAAAACTCGACTTTTTGATTTGTTTTGTTTTGTTTCCCTTTCTTATTGATGTTAATAATAAAAAAAACTCTTTGTAATACATTGAATGGTTATATTTGTTGATTTACCCTTTCCAAAGATTATGAGGGTTGAGAGTAAATTATTCTATGAAAGAATGGCCATTTGAACTTAGAAGATAAGAGTATTCCACTATTTTGTTAACAAATATAGATTTAAATTATCTTCTCTTGTGTTTTATGTTGAGTGTTTGGGGTGCAGTATACCATGAATAGTGTGGTCAATATAATTTTATTATTGTTTAAGGTTGATGTATATATATTTTTATGAAGACCATTGGAGAATTGTTTTAGTTTTTTCCCAAACAAAGCGGCAAATAATAACAATTATATAGATTTTTATGACTTTAGTCATATTTTTGAGTTGGGAGTTTTCACTTAAAAATTCTGCACAAATATCTATACAAATTTATATCTGGGCATTAAATTATAGGACATAAATTCTGTTAATATAAAATTATTATTTCTAAAAGATATTAAAGAGAATCAATGTATTAACATTTGATTGGATAGTGTATACAAACTATATTTTTAAGGTTTTTAATTATGATATTAATATTATATTATCATAATTTAATTATTTTCTTGTGGTGAGCTGATACATTTCTTTAATGATTTGAAATTATACATAGTAAAGAAAATTTACAGCTTGAAAGAAGATTTGATATTTCATTCAAAATAAATATATCAGGTTTATCACCTGCTTAGTCTAATATATAATTTGATACAATCTCATAAAATTAATGACCTACATCTCTTAACCTATCGTAAAATAAAAAAACACAATAAGGAATATTTTATTTATAAACTATAACATAAAAAGATAAACCATTGGGTCGCTGTGAATGAAATAGTAAATTTAAATTTGTAAATTTTGTAAGAAAAAATGTATTTATTTAAATGACTTATTATTTGTTAGGTTAATTTGTGTTAAAATTGTTTATTATTTACCAAGATAAGATAAGCTAAGGTAGACTTGTTAAATGGAATATAAAAATAAACTCTTTACATTCATGGATATATATATATTACAATTATATTTAATTAATATTGATATTATAGATACTATAAATATATTAAAATTATCATTGATAGTATTTTTCACCCACCGCGTTTCAAATATAGGCATACTTATATTGATTATTCTCTGAAAGTAGGGATGAGTAAATTAAAATTTAAAAGGAATTAGTCCATATTTGTGTAAAGGGAGTGCCCATAACCATTTAGAAAAAAACATACTATGTAAATATTTTTGGGATTCTATCACCAAAATCCATGTTGCCACCAAACCAAACTAAATGAGTTCATCTATTTTCCGACCCCGTGTCTGTATATGGTGGCTATTTTAAAAAATGTACGGCACATTTATTAGCACCGCGTCTTAATACACGTTCAAGCTATATGCCTATATACTAATTACACTAATGGGTTAACTATTTGAAAGGCTTAATCTAGAAGAAATGCAACCGAATTTGCGTTGAGGGAGAGTGGAAAACCATTCAGGAAAACCTCCCCCAGTGCACCAGACCGGGATAAAACCCCGATCCCCCTCTTCAACAGTCTAGTCCTACACGAGAGTAGCGTATTAGACCACGGAGCCACCAAAGTGGGTGTATATGTATTATTAATCCAAAAATCTAGGGATGAGGAAGGTTTAGTTTAGAAGAAGTGAATTAGCATTTTTGTAGGGAGAGCGTGGAAGACCATTTAGGGAAAACCACTCTCAGTACACCCAACCGTGTTTCAAACCCCGATCTCATTGTCTATTCTACTGTGAGAATGACACCTTAGACTATGCAACCATCAAAGTAGGTTTCAATGCTATTTAAAATCATTCCTTAAAATCTATTTAAACCCCCTTGTTAATACACACAATCTTAATGAAGAAGCCTAATTATATTCATATATTGATTGAATGGGTTTTTTTCAATCTTATAATAAAATTTATTATTTGACTAATCAATATAGAACTATCTTAGAGTATTTTATATTTGATGAATGAAAATTATTAACATTGTTTTGAAATTCTAATTTTGTTAATTTTTTTATATAATCTTATAACGTGAATGGCTTTTAAGAAGACGTTAAAAAAACTTATAATAAAAATGTAGCAAGTATTCATGATATACTACAAATAATTTGGAAGGTCATTTATCCTGGTGAAATAGTGGTCAAAATATTATACTCATTTAGTGTGGCAATGAAGGGGAAGTTGGGGTCATAATCCGGGTTGGGTACACAAAATTTGTTTTTACATGAATGGATTCCCACTCTGGCCACTTCTTTTCAACAAAATTTCCGCTAAGTTTTAAGTTTCTCATCCATACCCCATTAGTATAATTAATATTTAGGTTAATTGGTCGAAACTATGACGTAATGAAAAATAAATAAATGGGGAAAACTATTTTTCAATTAACTAAACCAAAATCTAAATTCCTTAAACTTCAGACTGTCGTAATTGTTAACTATTAAAATTAACAAAACGCTAATAAGAATTCAAAATGATTTATAAAATTTAATTTTAGATTTTAAAGTGTACCCTTATAAAATATTGAAATAATTAACGTAAGTATTACAGACTGGGACAATGACAAATTTGTTTTTTATAATTGAAAAAACTATTTTATCTATCAAAATGAACAATCATCCTCTAATTCTAAAATATTTTTAAAACATGAGAGTTCATTTGTCATGAGTATTGTTTAAATACTAGCTGGTGTACCTGTTTTTTGCACAGGTAATATATAAAGTAGCTTTATTTTTTGTGTAAAATAAACCACCAGGAATAGTAATCAAATCTTAAATTACGTTTAAATATTATTTGATTTATAATATAAAACGCGATATTAGGCTGACTAATACACAATGACAAAATAAAGGTATAGTCTGAACTTGTTTAAAAACTGATTTGTATTTGTTTTGAAGATTAAGTTGTATTCTCTCTAAACACAATACTTTGAACCCTTGCCTGTTGGTATTGTAACAAAGAAGAGTGTAAAAGCATAATTAATCATTCGTTGTTAAGGTGTTGTAATTAAATTCAATCAAAAGTATTTGAAATTTTCTTAACCCTTTTAATATCTCTACCCCGTTTACCCTTTTAACCCATTTTAACCTTTTGGTACTTGTTACACATCTTTACTCACGTGACCTAAGGAAATACACTTTTTAACCTTCTTTTTTCTATTGTCTTATCCACCCTTTCCATCCAATTTACGCTTTTTGGCCGGTTAATTTTTTTCTCTTTCTTCCTTCTTTTACCCTTTTGACTCTTCAATGTTGCTAACTTTTTTTTTCTGTTAGCACTTTTAGCCTTGATACCCTTTTTACGAATTTCTCTTTTGGGTTTATTGCTCTTTTTAATTTACCTTTTACCATTTCTCCCCATTATACTTTTCACATTATACACTTTTTAAAATATATCATACAAACCATCTTTATCCTTTCAAAGCCATTTATACCTCATTAACCTTTTTAACCCTTTTCCCTTTTTATTTCTTTCAGCTCTTTTATGGCTTTTTAATCTTTTTCCCCTTTTATTACTTTTAGACCCTTAACCCTTAGATCTTTTTTTTAATTATTTACTTATTGCCATTTTTACAATGTTTATGCTTTTTGCCCCTTTTACCATATTTGATCAATTGGTTCATTTTCATTTTTTTTTTCGACATTTTCGTTATTTTGATCATTTTTGCCCTTTAATATAGATTCGTTTTACCATTTTTAGCCTTTTTTCCCTTTTACCTTATTTAACATTAATTATCTGGCTTAACCACAAAGACACATATTATTTCATAAAGGCTATTTATTAGAAATAATTCACAACATTCAACCAATTAATATATTATGGCAACATAAGAAGAGTTGGTTGTAGATACCAACCAAACTTCTTATAAGCCCACAAAACTACATTACAAATTGAATAAAATATGATAGTAAAGCTTTCTTGTTGCGTTAACATTTCCTTGGTTTAATTAACTTAAAAAAAAGTTCTAATCAGTATTTAGAAATGTTTAGTTCGAGGGAGAAATTTTCGTGTACAGGGGCTACTAATTTTTAAATGTCATACTTCTTCCGAGATAGATATCAGGCAATGCTTATGACAGACACACAAACTCTTAATTTTTAAAATTTAGATTTTGCACCCAAGAGCACACAAAAATATAGTGATTTTTAAAAAAAATACTTTTAAAATTTTTAACACTATAACATTATTTTGAATAGCTAAAATGAATTCCATTAGTCAAAATTGTTCTTATAAAAATCCTTTAAAATTAGTTAATTAGTCTAAGTGTATTATTTTCAACCAAACATATAATTTATAGTTAACTTTGTGTGAATACATTGACTCTCAATAATAGGGCCTAATATAGCTATTTATGTAGTTGGTAAAGAAAAACCTAGTATAAATAAACCTGATGTATTTATTTGTTTAAAAGTGGACCATTTGTGAGATGAAGAACCTTTAGATTAATTTTCATCATAACAAAATTAAAACAAAAATTATATTGATGATTTGTACTACATTTTTAGGAATATGTTGATTATTCGGATTCATTAATGATTGTTGATGAATGAACAATTGTTTTTGTAAACGAAAACAGAATATAAATATTTGTGGAAGATGTTATCATTGAAGATATTTTACATGTGTTGTTAGATTATATAATTATTCTGAAATGTTTGAAAATTAAGTATATATGTAGGGTTGAAAGAGTCAATACTTGTGTAATATTTATAAATAATAATAGTTTAGTGTAATTTGCATTTAACAGGATACTCAGCTGGCAAGCTACCTAAAAAAACTTTGAAAAACACTTTATATTATATTTAGATAATTTTATCTAATTTTTTAATTATGTAATTTGATTTTACTTTTAGTTGTATGTGTTCTAAATGGGATTTTGTTTAAATAAACATATGTAAATATAAAAAACACTTCATTATAACTTACCAAAAATATTATTTTAATATGTATCCATCAAAACTGTTTGAAACTAGATTTAAATGTTTTGTTCGTAAACAAAAATCAATAAAATGATTCCGTCAACTTTATCATAAAAATGTTTCTCAAAAATAGATCTGAATAGTGTAAATTAGCCCTAAAACATTTTATTATAATTAATAAATCAATATTTGATCAAATTTAAAGATATCAAGTACAACATTATTATTTTGTATTAATCTTGTAAGACCTACATTTAGAAGAGTTAAGCCAAAACATGTTGAATCTAATCATTTATTGCTTATAAAATATTAAAAATAAAACTATGTTACCAAAGCAAGACTTTCAAAGTTGGGTGTGTGTGAGATTTTCCGACTATCATTTAGGGTAGGCCTGGGTTGGAGGGATGTGGGGAAATTAATCATATTCTCTCTTCAGACCATACGCAGTAATACCCTTCATAAAATGCATCCAACTTACTGTTCTCTTAAATCGGATTGCATATATCGATATGATATAAAATGGAACTAAACTTTTTGATTTGTTTTTAGCTATATGATTACTACTACCAATTTGGGCTACCTAAAATATAGACTTATTAAAAAAATATTAATTGGAAGACGTATTTTCAAAGAAATAAACTATATACATTGTGGAAAATAGATAGAAAATGATTAATTGGTGAAAATATCCAGTGTTAACCCAACTAGGAAACAAAGCTTGGTCTCTCGGATAAGAAACAAGCACTGCAGTGATTTTAAATGATTTAACTCAACAATAAATATAATTATTATTAATTTCAAAAATTTATCAATAGGATTTTTTTTCATACTTTGTAAATTTCTAAGCACATAATATATTTAAAGGCTCCACAGAATACATTATCTTAAATAATTATATTAGTTTAAAAATTAATATGTATTCAAATCGCTTAATTTTATATAACCGCCAAGTATTTTTGATTATAATTTAAGTAAAATATTTTGTTGCTAAAATCAGATAATTTGCTTAACACTATATTTACATTCCCAATAATTTTTAAAACAAGATTTTAAACATCAAATACAGGTCTGAAATATATAAAAATATAAAAACTATTAAAAAAAATGAAACTGCCGCAAATGCTGTTCAGAAATATTGTAAATGAAATTATATATATATATATATATGGATTATTCTGTGAATAAGATGTGTGTGTGTGGGTGTGTGTGCTCATTTGTGTCAGAATGTGTGTGGAATTTATTGTGTAAATAGAGGTTTTTAAAAAAAGTGTAGAAAAACCCTGTACCAGTTTATGGTATGTCTTGTGATAAATATCTATAAGTTATTTTGAATGTATTTCTTTTTCATCAAATGTAAAACAAAAGGAAAAAATAAATGAAACTATGTAAAAAAATAATCACTCATGTAAGTTTATTTTTATTCTTCCTTTTATTAATATTCTTGGTTATAAATAAAACTTAAGATATCATTAATATTTAGAGAACATATTAAATAATCGGTGACCTGGTGGTCTAGGGGTAAGGTGTCAGACTTTTATGCTGGCGGTCGGGGTTCAATCCTCGGTCCCGGCACAGATTTATCTGATTACCAAACCCTTCCTTCACCTCTGACAAGACATCTTGTGAATGTGAGGAATGCCAGGCCTCAACCGTGGTTCGGATTCCACGTTAAACTTTAGGTCCTCCATTTCATCTCACAATAACCCTACCATTACACATTAGCGTTAGTGCATATAACCCGAACGGGTAGTAAGACGCGGTGCTAATAATAATAATAATAATAATAATAATAATAAAATAATCTAAAGAGTGTTTTATTTAAATGGGTTATGGCACAAATTAACATCTTATAAATAAATTGTACAACACATTCACACAAACTGTTTCAAATGTGCTTACAAGAAAATGAAAAAAATAGGTTTTCAGTAAGTTTTCATCCTTAAAACAAACACATCTTATTAATCACAAGAGATACTTTATATATACATTTTAAATGAAATTGTTTAAATATTAGAGCAAAATATTACTATAGCAATATCTAGAATTTTCTAAAATAAGTAAACAAAAATAAAATTATTATTAATTTGTATGAATAAAAATCAACTATTATTTATCTTGAAAAGCTATTCCCTGATATCCTAAATATAAACTTAATATCCAAGGTTAATTTCAAGAAGTTTCAAACTTTTTGATGGTGAACTACCAGAACATTTAATTATTTTTTGATAAATAAAGATAAATCATATAAAATAGTCCTTTAGTACCAATTTTAAACAAAATTTTTTAAGTCATTTATAAAATATCAAATTTTACAACACTCATTTATCAGTTAACCTTATTAATTAAAAAAAATAGTCTATGTATATATATATAACTATTTATAATTTAAAAACTATACATAATTAATACCTATTTTTAACAAATTTCTAGAGCCATTTTTAAAATATTCAAATTGAAGAGATAGCACATTAATCTGTTAACTACCCTTGAACTAATCCCCCACCCCTTCTAAATAAAAAATAAACTTATTAAACACTTCACATAAATACATTTGAAACAAAGGTATTAGACCCCCTACCAAAAGAATTTTTAAAAATCATTCTTTAATAAACTATCATTTAACAAATCTTTACACAAAACCCAAGTATACACTGTTAATTGTAATGTCAACCACTTTAGATATCTACAATAAACAAAATAGTTTTATTAATTTTCTAAAAATTTGCACCTAAAAAAAGAATTCTCATAAGTAAAGAACTATAACTTTGAAAAATAAGGTCAAAATA
Source organism: Timema shepardi (assembly GCA_902151425.1). Lineage (NCBI taxonomy): Eukaryota > Metazoa > Arthropoda > Insecta > Phasmatodea > Timematidae > Timema > Timema shepardi. Next base: position 23,362 of record CABFVX010000727.1, on the reverse strand, counting down.
AATATATATTATCTATGGTATAGCTCTATTCAATATAAGTATCAAGTTTAAACAAAATCCATCACAATTTTCGAACCGCCAGGGACTGATAAATTGACATTGGGAAACACAAAGTCGTAAAATACATTTTTTGGGCAAAACTTAAAGATTCTATATTATCTAGAGGATAAAATGGTTGACGATTACAATACTTTCTCTTGATACTATTACACACATACACATATACATACAGTAGCCCCATGACTTCTTTGGTGCTGACTGACAGCTCACAGCTGACTTTTGACAGTCAACATTTAGATATATACCTAAATTTTTACCGTCAGAAGTGACAGCTGCTAAACACATGTTTTTACAGATCATTTGGTCCGGCGTAGGTATACATAATTTGGTCTGGTAACGTTTCAAAGCTGTCAGTCAGCACCAAAGATGCCATGGGGCTATTGTACACACACATACATGCATATAATTATACATACATATGTAAGTGCGTACGCTCAAACGCGCAAACATACGCGCATGCATATATACACGCACATACACATGCATATACATACATACGTGCATATGCACAACCGCATTCACAAATATTCATATAGGCATGCTCATACATTCATACACGCATGCTCACATACACACATACATACATACATATATAAATACATAAATAATCATGCCGTTCCCTTATGGGGTAGGCAAGAAACTTTATATTATATAGCTCAAAACAATTGCCTACTTTTTCCAGCCTCATCTTCCCTATAATTCCCTATCCTCGCATACTTTCTTTGTTTCAACATAAATACACCGAGTCATACATTATATTTTATTATTCTTTTCACACATTCGTATTCAACATTTAGCCAGGTCTACATAGCCTACCAGTTCCTTTTTATTCACACACTCTACCTTCATATATTTGCTTCTTCACTCAATATACACTCATCTAATCAACATGTCCAAGCCAATATAAGACGTTTCTTTCACATTGATTTATTGGATTCCTCTTAAAACCACACTCCTTCAGCACCCATTCCCTACTGACTATGGACACACGAGTTTTTCTTGATAAAATAAAGTAAAAATGATGAATATAACAATTGTGAAGATGTATGAAAAGATTGGTATGGTAAAATGATACATGTAATATAGTTCTTTCAGGTCTATATTACCAATCTTACATGATAATTTAACGTTTATTATTAAATTAATTACAAAATATTACATTGACTACTTGATGTACAGTAGCCAATCATAGAGGTAAAACTCAAATTTATTTAAAATATATCTTAAAATTATTATTGCAACGTTTTTTATATCTACCAACTTTAATTATCTAGAAGGTTGTTTAAATTATTAAGGGTTGTAAGACGTGGTAAATCTCCCAACCCGGGAGTTAATTTAAAGGGTAAAACCACAATTCATGAAAATATTACGAGACAGGTGGAAATCAAACCGATATAGTTTTGAATCTTGAATGCTACTATCTGACCTAATATTACTCCACAAATAAAACCCAGATATAAAACAAGGTAATGTGAACAGGATTTTCTAACATTGAGAATTAAAATATTATCTGCTGCTAGAAAAAGTTAATAGATCTAATTGAACGTATTCATGCGTCAGCCAAGACTTGTGATCATCAGGTTTTTCCAGAGAGTTCTTATTCCCTACTTTAAGGCCGGTATTACACATCACATTTTCCTATGATTGAAGAAATATATATAATATGTAAATACATGTAATATATTTCTTTGATCAAATATACAATAAAAGATTTAACGCCGTATTTGATCAAAGATGTGTTATTACACTACAATACATTTCTTTCGCAGTCGCTAAAATATGTGTTATTAAAAAAATGGACTCCATTGGTTTAATTTCAAGTACAGAGACTGTGAGTGCTATTGTGATAATCTCATTGTTGCTTAGAACGAAAATAAAACCTGTTAAACGATTGTAGATTTTACCTTGGGTTAAGAGACGAGATTCAAGAGGGATTAACAGTTGCCTTCTAAAGGAACTTCAAATTGAATATCCGGAATCTTATCAAAAATATTTACGCAAGGACTGAAACTTTTAAATATTTGGTAGCAAAAGTCACTCCATTAATTAAAAGAAAAAATACACACCTAAGAAATGCTAAGACTGCTTCGCACATGAGGATAATCTTTCAGGCGCCATTATCTTTGATCAAACCTTAGAGCATGTTCTATAACCAAAATATGTGATCAAAGATTTGTAAAATATTTCTGTGATCAAAGATCTTTGAGGAGTCGTCAAAGTTACATCACATTTTCTTTGATCAAAGAAATTTGACAGAAATGTGATAGTGTAATACCGGCTTAACAGTGCGTTAAATGGCATCCCTATAATTATGTTATGTTGTGCTATTTAGTTACGAGGGTTTCCACCAGGTGCGGGGCTGTTAGATAGATCACGTGCCTTGGTGGAGATTCAAACCTTCCTTGAGGTAAGTCAGTTATAGGCGTGACTTTCGTCCATTTGGTCAGGATGGATATATTCGCCGACCAAAAACACAATTTACGTGAAATAGTTCGTTCGGTTTAATCGGGAACTTTCAGTAATACGGGACTTTACTTGTAATTTTACCGTAATTATTAAACAAGAATTGAAGTAAGAATATACAATCGAACGATCGTGTTATCTCACAAGAGAAATATTGGGGAATTTGTGCAGTTTAATACGTTTAATGGGGTTTCAGTAATAATGTGTGTGTTAAATACCCAGAGTAAACTTTAAGAAGAGTCTTGTCTTCAAGAATAAAGTGGACTCTCAATAATACATCGACAGGAGGTGCCAACAAAAAAGGGCAATCCCAAACCCTTCAAGTACGGATATACATGTAAGTGCAATATCTTCAACATTATTATTAGCTTTGGTCTGGATGAGGGAAATATGAATCTTGTAGAAATAAGATCTAAACTTTATTATTTATTGAAAGTTGCTTGTAGATAATTATGATAAAACTAAAATCAAGGGGTCTTTATTTACAATTACTATTTGATAAGTGGGGAAGATAAAAATGAATACTAGAACTTATACAAATGTGAATGCACACTAAGACACGATTTTTTGCTTTGAGTGAAATAGCCTATCACTATTTATTTATATAAAGAATAAGGGATAGTATATGTTTATGCAATTTAGCTTAAGCTAGAAGGTCAAAGATAGGTATTCAATTAGGTTAATAATTAGTTTTCAACAATATACTATATAATTTATATTATTTTTTCTATAAAAGACTTGCAACTCTTTTAAAAAAAATTACTGTCCATTGTCTCGAATGGGTCCACAAAATATTGTATCCTTGTCTTGAGTAAAACAGTCTAGAACCAGTCGCACCTGCTTATCTGACTCGCACTCTTAATATTGTATGTGTCAAATAGAACACGCAAGCGCAGTCGCATGTTCGAATAATTGTCGGAATCGTTTATCGGAAGCAGATGAACATTGTTCCATATTTTGCTTTTTATGTAGTTGTGTTGGCTTGCGTTGAGCCAGTCAGAAACCGAAATATGGTTGGAATAATATAGGTAGTCAAATAAAACTCATGGTTACTTACGAAGAACATCACTTATATAGTAATATATATAAATTAATTCTCGATAACATATATTCAACCTTTTAAATATTAATTTATTAGTTGAAAACCTGAATATGACTTTATTTTCTAGTAATGGCCAAGTATTAGTAATTTGAATGCGACTTAATTCTTCATGACATGGCGTGTTTACACGAAGTGCTATTTACATTTTAAACTTATTTATACCGATGATGGCCTATTATAATCCTTGCAAACCAGGGGTAAAAAATTTAATATGTATTCAAACGATCATTAATGTTGATTTATATAAAATAACCAGCACAATCTGTTGCCCATTCACCCAGCTAGTTAGCCTGCGCTTTGGTTTCGTGTTGCACTAGACTGTCGAGTAAGGGGAGATTGGGTAAACTGGGGTGCTTTTCCTATATGGTTTTCCACTCTACATCCACACAAATGCGAGTTCACTTCTCTATATTTAACCTTCCCCAATCCTAACCAATGTGTAATTATTACTTAAGCATATAAACCGAGTGGGTAGTAAGGCACGCTGCTAAAAATAATTCCTCTTCCCTCAAACAGTAGAGTAATTATTTGTACATAGGCGTACGTACAGCGCGATCGGGTAGTATGACGTGTTGATTAAAAATACTAGTTCAATACTAATTTTACTAAATTACTTAATTTACAATTCGAGGTCAGTACTATCACATGCATGCATGCTACAACGTCTGGGGCATATTTTTTTTTTACCTTATTGTCCAACATAGTTGTGTAAATATTGAATTTTACGAACGTTGTTCATGTAAGACCCGCCTCGGTGGTGTAGTTGGCTAACGAACTAGTCGTGTTGAGCTCGACGGCTGAGGACTGAGATTGAGGTTCGAATCTCGGTCGGGTGAACTGGGGGTGGGGGTTTTCCTAAATGGTTTTCCACTCTCCCTCCCCGCAAATGCGGGTTCACTTCCTCTAATTATACCTTTCCAATTCCTAATCCATTAGCGTAATTAGTACTTAAAGCGTATAAACCGAACGGGTAGTAAGATGCGGTGCTAAATAATAATAATAATTTTCATGTAAGGAAGACGTTTATTTCACTATCATACATCATAACGTTCGATGTAATAAGTTGATGTTTATGTGACCATGGAAAAGTCTGGCCCAATTTCACGATGACTCAAAAGGCGAAAAGAGATTTTTAGGCGTGTGGGGCGTTAAAAGGTGTTCATGTAAAAAAATGATACCACACTTAAGGAGAGGTAGTGAGATGTAAATGTAACAATTTAATATAATAAATTCATATCCAGTGGGATACCTGCTTGGCGGAGAAATTTGTTTTCAGCACCGCGTCTAACTACCCATACGGATTATACGCTTATGACCCGCCTCGGTGGCATAGTTGGATAACGCGCTAGTCGTGTTGAGCTCGACTGCTGAGGACGGAGAGATCGAGGTTCGAATCTCGGTCGAGTGAACTGGTGGTGGTTTTTCCTAAATGGTTTTCCACTCTCCCTCCACGAAAATTCGGGTTCACTTCCTCTAATTCAACCTTCCCAATTCATAATCCATTAGAGTAATTAGTACTTAAAGCGTATAACCCGAACGGGTAGTAAGACGCGGTGCTAAATATATACGCTTATGTACAATTATTGCGGTAATGGTTTTAGTAAAAAGGAAAGCTATAGTTAGATTAAGTGTACCCGAATTTGCATGGTGGGAGAGTGTAAATGGTGACATAAATGTTCAGGGACAGTGTGTAATAACCAAGTGTTGGAACCGGGGGGGTGGCATTTCGCGCACCTTTACTTTTTGTCCCATTTAACTCACTGATGCTGGTTAGCTAGTACCTCGCGCTTGCAGGTGTTTGTTAATATGTGCTTGCCAGGCTTTTTGATTACCTTTAAGAAATCTTATTCACGTTTATAAAATTAGTGTATAAATATGTTATAATAATAATAATAATATAATAATAAGGGCCCGCCTCAGTGGCCAAATGGTCATAGACGTCACAATCTGGTTAGACTCGCCTACTGAAAACTGGAATATTGGGCTTCGAATCCGGTTAGTACTACAGTGTGGCTTTTTCTTATGGTTTAGCATTTTATTCCCAAGCAAATTTGGTTATACCACCTCTAAAATCATAAACGTGTGCAGCGTGTGTGCCATGGCACCCCAATCTAACCAAAAACATATGATGAAAGGTTTTATGGTTAAGAGATCGAAATACCTAAACAATTTTTTAGATATTTTACAAAGATATTGATTAATGTAAGCTTGAGATTCTGCTAAAACACCTTGTGGTCCCCATTCATCGTACTAAGGCTGACTTTAAATATAGGCATATATATTATTGACGAGTTAAAAAAAAAGGCACCCTTCAGCCGGCCATTCACATTGTAATTTATAGTGTAATGTATGTGTTCCTTAAGAATGATTTTATAAATTGAAATATGGATTCTTTTTTGTTTTTAAATTTATGTAGCTGTTGACAACAAAAAATCAGATAGAAAAGGGGAGAGGGTTTTAATTCCGCCCCCTTGTGCTCCAACAGGCACCCACAGCAGCCTCACCCTGCGCACGATCATTTATAAGTTGTTTCCTTCCTCACTCCTACATAATTAGAATATTTACGTTACCATATATGCGTGTAACCGAAACAAGTAGTAATACGCAGCGATAAAAAACAAAACAAATAATTAAACATATATATATATATATATATATATATATATATATAT
>CABFVX010000727.1:0-16447 GCA_902151425.1 Timema shepardi | reverse complement strand
ATATATATATATATATATATATAAATAATTAAGTTAATTCACACATACTATTAAAATACTTAACTTGGCCAAGTTTAAAGAATATTAAGGGAATAAGATATTATTTTATCTCGCTATTCAACCCCAAATGATTTCTGTCCCTATCTGAGTGGAAGTGATCTTAAAGCTGAAGTAAGGTGGGTGGAAAGGGGGTGGCAGTGACATTCTTTCTGTTGAGAGAGAAAATACATTAAAAAAAATTGAATAATCTATGAATAACAGTGAAAAAATCTTAACCTTCATCTATTTCAAGATGAACGCCTTATTATCCTCGCTCAGAGTAGGACCAACGTCAATATTTAGTATTTTTGCCACCCTCTTCAGTGGTAATACTGTCTAAGGCGTCATTATCATGTTAGGTAGGCCTGCTGAAGATGTTAATATTGTGGTTCTAATCCCGTTATAGTCTTTTGAGGGTATCTTTTTTCCTAATTGATTTCCCACTCTCCTTCCATGCGAATATGGATGGATTACGTCTTAAACTCTTCTCTCCTCTTCCCTACCACATTAGAGTAACTATCATATACGCAGTAGGGTGGACAGAGATAGGTTACTAAACTTATAAAATGCTTAGTTTTATAGTAGACAGTTTTATCTTCGATGTAACGATTAAAAACTAAATTATTCGCCTCTTAAAAGTTTCTCGTGTAATGGTTTTATAAAATTTGTATTGTATTTATTTAGTATCCTTGAGGGATATGTCACTTCCTTAGCTTAGTAAAATTTATTTTAAAAGTATTACTATAACAGTATAAAGATGTATCTACACAATTGTGGTTAATAGGACTATCCTAAAACTATAAATTTCAAGTAAACTGGCGTCTTCACTTAGCCGGCCATGTATTAAAACTGAGTGGGTGTTAGTTGACATCATATTTATTAACAGAATATTTAACTTTAATTAAGATAAATATTTTAATCTAGAGTAGATAATTTCAGATAAAAACTATTAAGTATGCCCTTAGATATACAAAACAATTTCCTTATACTCTGCTAAACATGAGATTAATATATCAACACATACACAAAACTAGCAATTAAAAATAGCATTTTGGGAATGGTAAAATGTTTGTGTTTATCATGTAGTTAGATTTAATATTTATTGCAAGAATCAATCATTTTAATAGCACCTAAAAAGGTGACCTGGTTGGTCTAGGGGTAAGGTGTCAGACTTCTATGCTGGCGGCCGGGGTTCAATCCTCGGTCCCGGCACAGATTTATCTGATTACCAAATCTTTCCTTCACCTCTGACAAGATATCTTGTGAATGTGGGGAATGCCAGGCCTCCACCGTGGTTCGGATTCCACGATAAACTTTAGGTCCTTCATTTCATCTCACAATCACGCTACCTATTACACATTAGCGTAAGTGCGTATAACCCGAACGGGTAGTAAGACACAGTGCTAATAATAATAATAATAATAATAATAATAATAGCACCTAAACTAGTTTAATTACTCATGTAGAATTCGAAAAATGTTGCCAGAAAACCTGTTTGAAAAGATATTTCTTTTCATTCGGTGAAAATAATTGAAAAAACAAATATAAACTTTATATATTTTTCACATTAAAATTTGATGTTTTATTTAACCATGTAATTTAGTTACAAAAAATTAGTTTAATGGACTTTTTTTTCTGGAATTACTATACGCAGTTGTTTCACTAAGACCGGCACAGAGTTCATTCTTATGACGCTAGATAGCACTGTAATACAGAAGCTGCATATGCTGCGCTCTGGTTTCTAAAAGTCAAACTTAGAATAACTAGGTGAAGACTTTAGTTACTAGATCTCTTATTCATGCTTAAATAAAAGCTAGGCGTAGAGCTAAGTCAAGTAAACAGGTAGGTACTTTGTAGTTTTTATCACGATAAAATAGAACATGCAATTTGTAAGTATCTAAGGTGGAAGGGTTGGGAACGTGAGAAAAGTAAGTTTTTTTTTCAGTTTTTTAGCGGCAAGAGCTTTTTGTGTCAAAATTAATAAAATATTACTCCGGTAGAAACATTGTTTATTTTATTCATATGGTAATATCAACAGTTTTTGAATGTCATGAGAATAACGTAGTTAGATGGGAAGTCTTTTAAATTCTATGATACCCTTGACAGATATCCAAGAACTGTTGATATCACAGCGCAAAAAATTAATCTCTAATCTTGTAGGCCTACTCAAGAAATATTTTATTTATTTTGACAAAAAAATATCTGAAAACTGAAAAAACTTATCTAATCTCGCGTTCCTCCAAAATTAAGATATGTCAAGATAAAATGTTGAAGATAAAAGTTCAACACCAACAAAAACATATTTAACATGATAACACTAAATTTAACATAAACCGACTAAAAATTACCACACATAGCTTGTTCTAACGAAGCAATTAAGAGGACAGGTAGTTTTACTGAGACATTTTAACTTTGGGGGATGACAAGTGTGCTTGAAAGCTTGCTACGCAACTTAATGATGTGATATCGAAAGAAAATTATCGCTACTGAACTCATTAAAATTATCGACAGAAATGTATAAATAAGAATAGGGATATGTATTGAACTTTTATTCAAGGAAAACATGGTTTTTTTAAAATCTAGTAATAAAAAGTACAACCTTTATACTAGAGTGGAAATTTTTCAAATTTATTCAAACACTGAAAATTATGATGTAACCATAATATATTATAACTTTGTTGGAAAGTATGATTATGATAGTAATGAACGAAGTATATTATTAAATATTTTACAAAACCAGGTTTTGTTGGAAACATAATTTTTCCTTTTTTTGTAACCTCCTTTGAAGTGAACTATCTTTTTCCCTGCTGGGTTACATTTTGGTAAAGCTATGAACAAAAATCACAAAAAATGTATATATTTAAATCTCCCACAGTATAAACGCTGAGAAAAAGTATATTAATTATTTTCCCAAAAATCCACTTTAAAAAAAATTTAGGATTTCCTGCTTTGGAAAATAGATGCTTAGCCACCAAACAGTAAATTTTCGGTACCGGTGAGCAGGTAGGCCTACTCATTTCAGTAAAAGCACCGAAAAAAAACTAGTATCGAAAGGCTATCATTATTATTGAAACAAAGGTGACCTGACCTGGTGGTCTAGAGGTAAGGTGTCAGACTTCTGTGCTAGGGGTCGAGGGTTCAATCCCCGGCCCTAGCACAGATTTATCTGATTACCAAACCCTTCCTTCCCCTCTGACAAGACATCTTGTGAATGTGGGGCATGCCAGGCCTCCACCGTGGTTCGGATTCCACGTTAAACTGTAGTTCCTCCATTTCATCTCACAATCACCCTACCATTACACATCAGCGTAAGTGCGTATAGCCCGAACGGGTAGTAAGACGCGGTGCTAATAATAATATTATTGAAACACAGTTTATTACTTTTTTCACAACCTTATCTCTAATGGTAAGCAAGTGACTGTGCATATGAGACTAGTAGCTTTACGCAATTAACTTCCTAGCTCAATATGTATCCATACTTTCCCTGTAAATAATTTGTTTTAAATTTCATGAGATTGCTATAAAGTATTTTTCACATTATAGTTTAGCAATTTCTTGAAGCCAATATTTTTTTCTTAAATTTAAGTTTTTAAGTCGATATAAAAAAACACACCAAAAATGGCAGACTGCCAGCTTTGAAAATACGGTTAGTGTAATTTATTGTGATACTTTTTGGTCGTACGATTGACTAGGTTTTATTATGTCAATCAATCTTACTGCTATATCCTTTTTACTTTATTTAAAATTTGATACATTTCTATCTTAAAGTATCGACTACTGTTAAACTGGGGTAAGAGTACTTAATTTATGTTTATATTTTAAGTAAATATTTTTAAAAAAATGCTAACTGTCAAGAGAAGTCTATCTACATTGCTTGATCATATATTCAAAGTAAATATAAATCTAATTTCGAGTTTATCCTAAGCCTTAATATGGATTTTCACCAACACTTTACTAAAAATTCGTTTAGCTAAATGTAAAAGATGACACCTCAGCAAAATAAATGACTCAAGCACTTAGTTTTAACTGAAAAGGATTAACTATCAGTTATATCCCAAGCACACACGTATAGCTAGGATTATGTTTTTGTAAGTTTTCTATCAATCGCATGATCAATCTAATTTTATTACTAGATCTTAATAAATTTATTTACCATAGTTTGGAAAATAAATAACTAATACTTTGGATATAATTTGGAAGTACCCTTAGAATGTTAGTAGCATCTTGATTAATTATGTTAATATCGTTCTGGAGTCTAATTATACTTTAAACAGGGGAGCGGTGAGAAAACAACGATTATTTAAAATGTATTTGCTGGAAACTTAATTTTAACTAGATCAACTCGAAAGTTTGTCTGCAAGAACGTAAGCTCGCCATTTAACCTCATCATAAGACACTTCCATCAGTTTTCACATCTTTTTATCGACGGCTTAGCCTAACAATGTGTTGTATATCCAGGTTTCTCAACTAAAACTTTGTTTACACGCCTTGCCTTAGAGAAATACTAAACACAGTTTTGTTATCAGTTATTATTTAAAGGAAGAAGTTGGGAAGCAAACATCTTACACATTGCATTTATAATATCTCATATTTAAAGTGTATGACTTTATGTTTTATAACTTTCTTTAGAGTTTAGTTCCTATTTTTGTTAGCTAAGCTCCAAAGTATTTCTTGATAATTGATAATATTTCTGAGTTGTATCTCATAAAAAATAATCTAATGGTGTATGCCTGACTGAGCGGCCGTCATTGGTTGACATATCAAGTTTCAACTTCTTCAGATATAAGATGTACATAGTTAACCACAATGAACCCTCCAAAGGTTTATCTCAATTTTCTAGACCAGTCTACCTACTATTTTTTATTCAATTGTATTATATATTGTCCTCACGAGGCTGAGCTGGCCCCGTTCCAGACACATTGCTTCACAGAAAATCTGGAGGAGCCGGGGATCGAATCGGGGATATATGTATCTATAGACTGAAACTCTGATCACTTGACCACAGATGACCCATGTTATTTAATATAAAGTGTCAATTAATTAGGACAAGTTTATCGTAGCTGTATTAATAGAGCCAAAAAACACACTTTTAAAATAATGATTAATTAAAGAGAGAACTACATACTGTTAATCCGTTATCTTCAAACGGAAAGGTATAGTATTATCTTGGAGCCTCTACTCCTCTTGGAAACATTCCAAGAGCCACCTTTGTCACGATATCACTCGAAGGACCAACAGGAGCTAACATTCTCAGGATTGTTCAAATATTCTAATACGAATCTCAATCAAAGTGATTTTGGCTCTGGTATGCCATAACAGGAAGATGGTATTTGATAGGACAGCTAAATTATATCCATAATCGATCTAATGATTATTTTTAACCATTATCACATCGTTTGTATCATTAATGCAAGCAGTGGATGACTAAAGGTGAGAGATAAATATTAGATAGGACGAGAGGAAAAAAAGAGCTAGTTTTAGATTATACTATAGTAAAATTTTTAATATTTTATACAAAGCATTTAAGCCTTCAAGTAAAACCTAAGTATTTTATCAATTATTTAATAATGTACAACATTTTCAATTAGCAGCATTACCAAATATCTACAGCCCAGTTTTCATATAAAACCTTATCTTACAACCAGAAATGTTGCTAGATATATTTTCATATATGTATACGTCAAATAAGTCTATCTGGACCTGTCGTTTTAGATAGAGTATAATATTACCTTTAAAAGTACACTTATAATAATTAAGTAAAATGTCAATTGTTGACGGCAAAATATATATAATTTGATATAAGGTTTTTTCCTACCAAAACCCTACATTTTCTAATTATTTCGTTTTACACTATGAACAAATGACAGCTCATTAGTCTTGATAAGTAACGATGTAACCAGAGATACAGTGATATTTTAAAGATATGAGGGAAATAAAGCTATCCACAGTTACCGTATCATTATAAACCAATAAATATTACCACACATAATACCTTTATTTTATTGTATTACCCAGAGCTCTTGTGATCTCGGATGAAATACCGTATCTATAATCCCCTTTGCTTACTGGACTGTACCGAACAATGGAAGTTACCGAGCGTTCAGGGGCGCCACTGGCGGTAAAGATGTAAACCACCAACGTCTCGTTAACTGTGCTCACCCGGCCAGAATAAGCCAAGCCACGAGAAAGTGGAGAAATTTACCAGAACAATCAAAAGAAAGTGCGCAAAAGGTTTGGCTCATGCATAAAAATAATGCTTCAATTCTATTTGCTTATCACAAGGTAGAGAAGTGGCTCATAAAGCTAAGCGGTAAGACGGGTGGGTAAGGTGGAGGGAGGGTAGACATAGCCATTATATTATTTCTTTTGTCGGTGCAAATGATGACATAAAAATATATTTATTTGTCTTTAGCCTTTTTTTTAAGGGTTTAGGGGGCGTAGGACAATCATTTTCTAGCTTTTATTTGCTCAGACTCCAGGTAGACTCGATAAACCTTTATTAAGTAAACTTAAATTGCTTATCCTTTTTTTTAACTGTCATAACACACTAATAGTCTACCCCAGTGTTCGGGAAAAGTGCTCGCCTAAGGACCCAATATTAGTGACTTCAAACTTAGCCGAGGCTGATTGATAAATTTTTTTTAGCGATAAAATTCTGTAGCATGATTAGGTGTCTTCATGGTCTAATGCGCTACTCTCGTGTTGGACTAGACTACCGAAGACGGAGATAAGTTTAATCCCGGTCAGTTGCATTAAGGGTGGTTTTCCCTAAAATGTATTCCACTCTGCTTCCACGCAAATGCGGGTGTACTTCTTATTAATACAACCTCCCTAATCCTTAAAAGCATGATCGTAATTAGTACATAAGCGTACAACCCGAACGCATAGTAAGACGCAGTGCTAAAAAAAACTAACACATTTTTGCATCCACCCTTATGTCACGTGCAATCATGGAAACCATGAAATGAAATATTTGACTCACTACTTGGTATTTGGTATAGTATATTAGTACTATCGCTTTCATACTAAGCAATGATCTATGATAATTATTTGTTTCTCAATCCTTTGACCAGGGCTTTTGATGCCATCCCTTATATTTCGCGGAACCCTTTGAAGTTGGCGTATCAATTGCAAGTGAACAAAAAAATTACCAAACAAAATAAGATAAGATTTGTCGAAACACTATTATGCGTTTTCTTTTATTTTTGTTGTACCCCAAAGAAAATATAATGGTACCGTCTTTGAGAACGATAATCAATCATATAGATTACAGACGTTTTAAACTTCCTGCTTCAGAGATAAAAAGTGAATCTTAAAACATGCTGAGCAAAGTAAAAGTCTAAGATAAGATATAAACTGTTGGTTGTTTTCACTTAATGCTGTGCTATTTTAATAAAATTAAAGAGATAAATGTTAAGAGTAAAAACTGAGCTCGCTATATTATTTTAAGCTGATATCTGAATTTATCCAAACTTATGTTAGAGGCCATTAATCACCAGTTGGCGTTAATTGTTTAGTTGCTGAGGATTGTCTGTTAATATGTGGCAGATTTAGCGAGATATTTCATATTTACAATTAATTTGTTGAAATTTTCTCTTAGAAATTTTTTGAAGATTGAAAGGTAACAGTGGGTTTCGAAACTTAAACAAAAGGCGTCACAAACCCTCATTATTTTTAAGAGAACTAACTGTCAAACTTTTATTTTATTAGCACTTTCATTTACTATTACGCTAATGGTTTTAGGGATAAGGAAGGTAATATTTAGACAAATTGTACCCGCGTTTGCACAGAGAGAATAGAAAAGTTAAAAAAAAAACACCCTCAGTGCGCCTGACCGAGATTCGAACCCCGATCTCTCCAGAAGTCTAATCTACCGCAGAGTGGCGCGTTAGACTAAGTGTCCACCAAAGCGGTTATGAGGAATATTTAATGTAGAGAAAGTGTCCCATTTGCGTGGAGGGAGAGTGGAAAATTATTTAGTAAAAACTACCTGCAGTACAGCCAACTGAGATTTTAACCCGGATCTCCCCGTCATCGGTCAATTAGTTTTTTGCGAGTGTGATGCCTCAAACCAAGCGATTACCAAAGAGAAAAAATAATAACTATATATTACTTAGTTTTTGTATCTTTTTAGTATAGTTATTTTTCATATACTCGTGTATTTGAAAGTAAGCTAAAACAATAAATAAAGTAAATGAAAGTAGTTTTCCAATTAATTTTTTATTTGGGATAGTGATTAAATAAATAATCTAAAATAATTACTAGCACTATCCTTAAGCCATGGAGATTGCTATCAACGTGTTGGTTTCATTAAATAGTAATTACTATTATTATTATTATTATTATTATTATTATTATTATTAGCACCGCGTCTTACTACCCGTTCGGGTTATACGCACTTACGCTAATGTGTAATGGTAGGGTGATAGTGAGATGAAATGAAGGACCTACAGTTTAACGTGGAATCCGAACCACGGTGGAGGCCTGGCATTCCCCACATTCACAAGATGTCTTGTCAGAGGTGAAGGAAGGGTTTAGTAATCAGATAAATCTTTGCCGGGACCGAGGATTGAACCCCGGCCGCCAGCACAGAAGTCTGACACTTTACCCCTAGACCGCCAGGTCACCTACTTAAAAAGCAACAGTTATTAACATTAGTTCCAGTGAGTTAAAATATTTATCAAAGCTAACAGTTTGATTAACTCAGAAATATATCTCATTAGTTCTGTGTAATGTGTTTATATATTAAAAGATATATTGAAAGTAGGTGGT
The DNA here is from genome assembly GCA_902151425.1 of Timema shepardi. Taxonomy (NCBI): domain Eukaryota; kingdom Metazoa; phylum Arthropoda; class Insecta; order Phasmatodea; family Timematidae; genus Timema; species Timema shepardi. The sequence goes on along the minus strand of CABFVX010000727.1, from coordinate 7,636 downwards.
AGAAATTCTCTAGTTATATATTTATATATATTAAAATATGTAGATTTAAACTTTTCCCCATTACGTATTATGTTTTACAGCACGGGGCAAGCGTTAATTCATAGCTTATTATTTTTTTAGCTGTTTAAGTTTTTAACAGATGATCGCTTCTTATTTCAAAAATGCAAGAATATGTATGGCTTCCTCTAAGAAAATAAGTAAAAAAAAGACCATTACAGACCGTCTAAGCTAATAATGAAGATATCGTTATATTCAAAAACTGAAAATCTCTTCTTTTATGAAATATATCAAATTACTAAACTCTTGGGGTAGTTTCTTAAAAGTATAAAGCTTAAGTACTTTAGATTTTCTCTTTTACCCTTCGAACGCCCCCACCCCCCTCCTTTCCGTATCCGCGTCTTAGTCTGATAATATAAAAGGGTGGAAGCTAAAGAATGAAGCAAAAATATGCAAGAAGTTTTCAAGTAGCAAATACTTGGAGTAATTAAACCGCTGGAGCCGGTGTTTTATCTTGGTTTGTGTTTAATGAGGAAGCTGAACTTCACCGACTGACATCTAGCTTCGCTATTTTGACTTGCAAAAAAAAAACAAAAAAACACCACCTCTAACGCTTTAGTACACGTGTTATATAAATCTGAGAAATATGGCGAGGTATAGTCGAGGGTCGAACTCCACTAGTTACTAAAAAGGTTGCACCATGCCTATAAACTCTTTATTTCCTTCTTTTCCTGTGGCTGTGGATTCGTGGAAGGATAGGGTAATAACCCCACTTTGAAATTAACTTGCCCTTTCTTTAAATCAATTGGTTCTCCTTGAGATTAAAACTAAACCAACGATAGTTTTTAGACGCATCAAATAAATTAGCTAGCAGGATATTTTTCTTAAAGTCATTTCTAAATGCATCTAATTAAAAAATAATAATCGGGGGATGACTTAAATTTATTCTAGGAATGATACTTTTTTTTTACTTTGAAAGTACTACTTCAAATAGCTTCAAGGGCCATCAAATTGTTAATATTTTCTGTGAAAGGGCCTAAGGACTTAATGGAAAAAGAGACCATCAAACACTATTTTCTTTTAGTTACCCCCTTTGATTAATAAGGTTCCGCAACCACTGCCCTTAACTAATTAGTGTAATTAATATTGGATAGCCCATCCATAAAAAGGGTAGACTTTCTACTATTTCACATGGTCGTGATTACAAAATACTCGTATTTAATAAATATATCATTGATGGAATCTAATCTGGAATATTGGACTTTGCCTAAGACTGCTCTGCTTTATAAAATTATATATTAATATAATCAAAAAGCACACCTATCAATTTAATGTTGCAAGACTTTATAAACACTTAACACAATACACGATTCCCTAAATACATACATTGTATTGGGAGAATACAATTGGAAGGGACAAGTTCTCAAAAACTATTAAGGTATTTTTTTCTGTGGTTATATGATATATTTAAAGACTCATACTACCTATAAAAGATTGTCAAGACAAATATATTTGTATAAATTATTTCATTTGATTATCCAATAGAAACATATTTTAGACACATTAATATAACTAGAGAATAAATATATATATATATACACACACACACATATATATACATTCTTACCTTAATTTAAATAATAGATTGCGTTAATATATAATATAGTGGTAAAATTTTGTATAATGTCTCCCAAAATAATCCTGTTAAGTAACTGGAAATGGTTACTCATTATTTTACAAATAGAATAAAATTTGTGTTGTGTTAGATTTAAAAGAAACAGCAAATAAATTTAAATACTTCTACTTAAAATAAGGAAAAAACTTTAAAAATATTGTTGGATAAAATATTTACTACTTTTAAAGTATTGAATTTAACTTTTAAAAGAATTTTAATAAAAAGAAGGTAAAAAGTTTCTTAAGTAATCAGTCGAGATATATTTATTCAGTAAGATATGAACTTGTAGTCGACTCTTCAAGATAAAAACATTTCCATATTTATTAAAAAGTATTCTTCTTTCTTTCCATCAATAATCATAAAGAATGGCGATAGCAACTTGCTTGATAAACATAGCCCGGAACTTCCTGCAAAGCACGTTCCTAAAATCGACGACAGATGGTGCTGAGCGCAAGAAAGTTTATGAATAACATTAACTAGTTTGTTCATTCAAGATGGTGGAATTTAATGTGACACGTTAAAGAGTTTCTCTAAAGAAGCAGATAATTTCCACACTTGATAATTTCATTTAACGGTTAGATTCAAACTCTTAGGAACATTTTATTTCGGCATAAGTAGGTGTAAGATTATGTGGATCGCCTCAATCAAGGCCGTAGCAAGTCAATAATTTCAGGGGTGGGGAATTTGATGGGCACTTTGCATAATTTCTGGAGGCTAGAAAAAATCCTAAATTATAAACTGTTGTAGAAGTTATCTGAAGTGTTTTTTATGGCAACATAAACCCCTAACTTCCGGAGTCTAGAAAAAATTCTTAATACTAAACACCTCTAGAATTTCTCGAAGTGATTTTTTATGATAACACAGTCCCTTAATTTGTACTTGTACATTAATTTTGATATTTTTTGAGCCATAAATAAAGCCATATATATTGCTAATAAAATTTCAGGGGGGGTGTTTGAGCCCCCCAAACCCCCCTGACTATGGCCTTGCCCTCAATTGTTTTACAAATCACGCGTATTTTTTAGTATCATTTTAGAACGTAATTTTGTATTTTATACACTAACTTGGACTATAAATTATTTATTATAGATATGCTCATTTTTACTTAGACATATATTTATTTCAAAGAGATATTTCAAAGTTATGCACGTTATTAGCTAAGAAGCAACTCCCAAAAATGATTATTTTTTATGCCCAAGATTGAAAATATTATAGTATTCTATTTTGTATTATTGTATTGTAGTCATGATTATTATAATTATTATTGATCAAAAATAAGTAGCAAAGATGATTCTATGTATCATATTGTATGCAAATTTCTTTAGTATTTTATGCAACTATCAAAAGTTTATTCATAATTAAATCGGATTGTATATTTTGTGTTTTTTTTTATTCTAGGGGGTTACTTGAGCGACATTGCCACCTGGTGAGTTAAAAGCTATTTTGCCACACTCTAAAGCAAGTATGGAAATTTACAGGGATATGTATAAGTAGATTATCATGTTATGTTACTCTTTCGCTGACGAGCATAAGCACTTTCTACTATTTTAGCCTCTACCGCATTGACTTTCATGTTACTATATTTATTAACTATTTTCCTATTTAATAAAAACCCATACTTACACGAGTGCTTATAATTAACATAGTGACAGGAAGATTGTTTATTTTGGTCAGTTTACCAAATCGCTTCTAGATCAAAAGCAATTAAATATAAATTAAAAAAATAATAAACAAAACATAATTTTGTGACAATTACTATTTAAGGAATTATTAAAGCATTTATAAACTTAGTTTGGTCTTATACTAGTTATATGACTAGCAGACCTTGCTCCATCCATTAATAAAATCCATCAATATAATGTTTTATAGTTAATTTAATCATTATCTCAAATATTTCTCTTTATGTTTCAAGTTGAAATTCCTCGCATGATTAATCCATAGATTTGAACTTAATATTTATTATTGGTGATCAATTTAGGCAGAAAACAAATGACTAAACTCAATACTGCAATATATACAGAGATGATCTTAAAAAATGGTTTAATACTTTTGATTAATTTAAAAATTATAAACCCTTGAAATCTTAGATGAAGTACTTAAAGTATGCTGTATGTATTTAATTTGTATATATATATATATATATTATTTTTTTTCTGATGGATATACATTTATTTATTGAGTTAAAATAATGTTTGAATTTTACATCGAAAGTACTTTAAATCATCCGAACACAATCTTCTGATCCCATCAAACAGTAATATAATAAACTCTCGGTAAATACCGAATTGTGTTTTGCTTCTATACTCTCCATTTACATACTAATTGGTCTAGTCATCCTCTGATTTATTAGATGAATTATCTGACAGGCTGATTACCTTGAACATAACATGCGTCTGCTACCATGATCAGACGTGATATACAATACGACCTCGTACAATACGCGTTGTCATTAGAATGATCGACCCATCGAAAAATGATTATCTAACCTTTGAATGGTGCCGTGATGTGTCTTGTTGTAATGTTGAAAAATCATTGAGCCTTATTATTATCAAAATCAACCCAACGCTTGTTACTAACTTGTGGTTTAACTCAATTTTTCTAGGAATGGTTGATGGTTTTAATTGCCATTTTTTGTATTACCCACTTTCGTGACCGCATGGTCTAAAGCGCTACTCTCGCAATAGACTAGACCACCGATAGTGGGGAGATCGTTTTTTTTTATCCCAGTCTGGTGTATTGATGGTTTTACCAAATTGCTTTCCAGTTTCTATCCACGTAAAGGCAGGTAGATTTCCTCTAAAAATAAACTCTTCACTTCCCAAAACCAATAGATTAATTAGCACATAACTGTAAAACCTGAATGGATATTAAGATGCGGTGTTGAAAAAGTTGGTATTATGGTTGTACTTCTATGGATATCTATAAAAATATTAAGCTATTTAAAAGCTATTCTAAGCTATCAAAATTCTTCTAACTCAGTCAAAAGTATTTTGACACTTTTGAACAAAGAAATTAAGGAAAATATTAAGTAAAAAAAAGTGGTTTTTTCACAAGATTATAATTTACTAAAAACATTTTATTTTAATAGCTTTTGTTTTGATTTTTATATAATAGGAGTTAACTCTACTATAGAATGAAGAGCATTACTAAACCTCACTTTGTATTTGAAAACATTTAAACTAGTTATACATTATTATTTTGGAGTTTATCTTTGAATGAGTAAAATATTAATAATTTCCTAGATATTTCATAGGAATGTTAGCATTAAATTTATTTCTTTAGTTAAATTTTACGTTTTTAGGTTTAAATTCACAGCCCTCTTTGAATGATGGAGTTATATTTTATTCAATTAAAGTGGAGTTTTTCTTAAAATATATACATATTCAAATCTAAAATAAATTAGTATACCTACATGTATCGTTTGTTAGCATTTTTTCGATATAAACATCCTTTTCCCATTGAAATATACAATAATGTAAACTTCTCACAAAAAATATATTGGTTACTGATATTTTGGTTTAAGATAAAATTAAAAAATAATGATTTAGTTTGACTTAAGTTTATATATATACAGGTAAAGGGAACAATTGAAAAGAGTGTTTTGAAATATTTTCTTTTTAATTGTGCGATAAGTTAAACCGCTAAAATTATACCTTTGTTGTTCAAACTTAAGATGGCACTTTGAAATGAGAGATGGTGGTGGTGTGCTATAAATGGAGAACAGTAAGGCTATATAAATGTTTATTTACGGCTGAATGATAAATATCCAAATAAATTTAGTATATCTTAGAAAATGTTAATATAGTACACGACACTCCGTCATATTTGAACGCAATTAATTTTAATGGTACCCGCTTCTGTGGATCGCGTGGTCAAACGCTATACTCCCGCAATATACTAAACAACGATGATAGAAGATCGAGGTTCGAAACTCAGTTGGGGGTGCTGACGGCTATTTATCAAAAGTGGTTTTCACCTCTCCACGCAAATACAGATACACTTCCTACAACTATAACCTCAATAATTCTTAAAACCTCTAGCGTAATTAGTACATAAACGTATAACCTAAACTGATAGTAGAAACGGGTGTTAAAAATGTTCCAATATTAGACGAATTATTATAATACTACAATAAAACCACATGGCTGACTCACTCACTGACATTGTTTACCCAGATCCAGACGAGCTAGAGACTTGAAATTTGACAAACTTATAGCTTCTAGCCTGTAACCGACGGGTAAATTCCAAAAAGTTAAAAAAAAATGTAAACCCCGAAATAAAAATCAAAATGGCGGAGCAACCTCAAAGTCAGTGCGGACCTTTTTTGGAGGTATCTTGTGGCTAAACGCTAAGACCTATCCAAAAACGACTCTGGAATTAAGTTAGTTTGCATCCACTTTCAAAGAAAAAACACTGAGGGTTTGGGGTGGAGCCCCAACGAGCAAAGCGAGTGTATGTATATGTATATATATATATATATTTGCTTGAATAAAACCAGATTCCTCTAAATTTTAGGCCTGTAATTGACTTCATTAACAACTTGATTTTAGAAATAAGTAACTAGTTGATTATCAACTATTTAAATTTAGCATTCTATAGCCTGATACAGCTAAATTAATTACAATGATAAAACAATTTAATTTACACTAAACTCTTAAGTTATTTAAACGATATTTTATACTTTTATAAAATGTATTGCCGGTTACTATGAGAATATGCTAATTTTAAATACTATCCTAATATCTATTATTATTGACTTATTTCAGGTTTAGTATGGAGTAAAGATATATTAATTTTCCATTGCCATGAATAGTAGTGTAATAAATTTCCACCTTGCGTAGTTTACCCAGAAAATTATAGTACTAATTTATTATTGTACTTATTTCTAAATTACTTTCTTCACCGACAATATTGTCTATAGCGTCACACTCGTGCTAGTCTACTGATGATGGAGAGATCGGGACTCGAATCTCGGTCGGGTCTATAAAGGAAGGTTTTTCCTAAATGATTTTACACTATTATTACTCAGATGGTGGTAGATGACTTCTAAATAGCATCCTTTATCCCTTCCCCAATAGATTATCTTATGTGTACAACCTAAACAGATAGTAAGACACGGTGAGTTTTAATTCTTTAATACTAAAGGTCAACTAATTTACCTTACACATGTGTACAATATTGTTTGATTGGAAATCTTCTTTAACCCATAACTTTTTGTAAAAAATAAACAAAACTCATCTTACATTGAGCAGATCTGGAGTACGTCTATCTTTGAATGTCTATTTCTATATCTTATGAAATTGAAAAAGAAAGCATGTATCCTTAAACGAAGGGAAAAGAGTGGATACGGCAGAACTTTATACTTCTGTGTATCTCTTTTTTTTTAATGATTTTCCGAATGGGATGAATTTTTCATATTTCCTTGTTCCCTTTATCATCTTACCCGACTTTCAAGTGTTTGTATTTCCTTTCTTCTCTTTAAACTTCTATCTTGTTCATTGAAACACACGTGAACACTGAAATGGCTGGGACATAAGTTTGTTTGTTAACCTCAACATTTTTTTAAAATGAAAAAACAAACAAATTTTGCATATTTGTTTATCATATGATAAATATGTTATTTGACTAATAAATGATTTATTATCCTATCAGGTCTTGTATAACCAGAACACTTGATGTAAAGTTAAAACTATAAAATACTAGCAGCCCATCCCGGCTTCGCACGGGCATAATAATATAATAAAAGAAAATACACAATGTTTTATAGTGAGTTTCTAAAAAAGTAACATTCATTGAAAACCAAAAAAACTAAAATATTAATTTTTTTTGTGAATATATTTTCTAAAACTTTTTTTTGTATTTACATTGTTTTTTTATATATTTTTTTATATATTATTTTTCACTTTTATTTTTTTGTCATTTTTCAATATTTTTTTTATTTATACTTATACTTATTGTTAAAAG
>CABFVX010000726.1:176988-235640 GCA_902151425.1 Timema shepardi | reverse complement strand
GAAACTCACTGTAAAACATTGTGTATTTTCTTTTATTATATTATTATGCCCGTGCGAAGCCGGGTTGGGCTGCTAGTACATACATATTTACATACATAGATACATACAGACATATTTACTAATTTACACACATATTTACATACATGCTTATTTAATACCCCTTTCCCTTAAGGGGTAGGAATACAACTGTGCAAATAGTTAAAAAAAGAACTCCGTTTTTATTCTATCCTCACTAACTTTCTCCACATTTCCCTATCCTTGCTTCAAAATAATCCATGCACCAAGTCATACATGCTCCTTTATTCTTAAAAATCTTAGTGTTTCTCTTTTTTTTAACACATTCGTATTTACTCTACAACATTCAGCTTCAGCCACGTCTTACTTGGCCTACCCCTTCCTTTTGATTCACACACACCCTACCTTCATATATTTGCCTCGTCACTATATCCACACTCATCCTCTCATCATGCCTAAACCAACGTAGGACGCTTCTTTCACACTGACCTATAAGAATCACTTCCAAACTGAACTAATTCAGCATCCATTTATTACCGATTGTCCATAAGAGTTTTTCCACATTTCTTGGATATCTCAATCCTGCCACATTCACCTTATTAATTAACGTAATTAGAATTTGAATGATTCAATCGTATAGTGAAACCTGCTAAAAAAAATTGTGCAGCTGATATTACCGGACTAACTACAATATAATCGAGTATGCCATTTGTACTAGAGGAAGAATATAAATAATATTATTGTTTAGGATAGCAGCTACCTACTTACTCGTGTCAACACACTAGTAGTTAGCAATAAATGATATAAATAAACATACATGGCACCCGTTTCTAAGAAGCTATAGATCGACTTCCGCGCAAAGTAATTCATTAAGACATGTTTCAGTTGCCTCATAGTCTTAGGCGTCACTCTCACAATATGATAGACTGCCAATGACACGTAGATTGGGTTTAGGATCCCAGTCGGGATTACTGATGGTGTTTTTTACAATTGTTTTACACTCTCTATCCACGAAAACTCGGGTACACTTCCTCTAAATTAAACCTTCATTATCACTAAATAATTAAGGTAATTAGTACACAGGCTTACAACCTGAACGAGTAGTGGGAAGTGGAGATAAATTACAAAAATACCTTTATATAGTCACATACAGCGCAATTTCATTTACAACCGTAATGTAATGAATAATTTTTTCACTATTAATATTTCCATTTGTTATAAACTTAAAAGTATTACTGACATGTTTACGTAAAAATCGAGATGAACTGTGTAAATATTTTGACATACTGGTATATATAAAATTGCCGGAAGTTAATATTCTAAATGAGGGATTATTGACCAAAACGTGTTTAGTCACAACAGATCAATTAATTGATTGTTTTTCTAATTTGTTAATAACCTATTTTGACGTATTAGAAGTAGCTCATTTCTCTTGAGTGAAATATAATAATTTAGTTGTGTGCTATTAAGGTAGGACTTAGTTTGGATTTTTATATTAATGTATAAATATTTCAAAATCAAAACTATCTTAACTGTATTAATCAGAGCATATTTTGGATTCTGTTATTTGAGTCAGGAAGCTATGGATATCAGGGACACCTTCACAGCACTAAAACCTTTAATGTTTGTCTCCAAAGTTCTTGGTTTATTTCCCTACAAGTGTTTAGTCACCAAAACTCACGACGGTAAGACGTCTGTCCAACTTAAATATTCTTGGTACTGGATGGTCAACAGCTTCTTCATAACTGGGGTCATTATCTACAACTATTTCCATTCCATAAACATTAGGTTGTCTTTTATTTACACGGTCATCAGCAAAACAGCTTGTGTTTCTGATATAATAAAGATAACTACCGTTCATCTGACCGCGATTAGCAGCTTAGTCATGGTTTACACCATGAACATTTGCAAACTTCGCCAGGCGTTCCAAAAATTAGCCTCTATTGATGACAATCTATTAGCTGAAGATGGATTCCGTCCAGACAGATATTCTTTATTTGTCTGCGTTCAACTGCTTTTAATGTTTATCTCGGTCCTTGCTACATCTGCATTTGATGGCTGGGCATGGGTGAAAATACTACATGACGTATTTGGCTGTATCATATTTTCTTTAGTTTATTTAATAGAATTCACAGTCGTTTTGAACTACATGAACTTCATTTGGTTGATTAAACATAGATTAGGAAATCTCAACACTAAACTAAAGTCCATTGGCAATATCAAGTTAGAAATTTCTTACTCAAACACTATTCTGACCCAAAATGTTGACATGCCTGGGGTAGATACAAATATGTTTCCAAATATCAGACCTCTTACTAGGAAATTTCCTGAAGTGTTGACTGTTAAATCGAGATCTGCATTTCTGAATGGCACAGTTGACCACTCTTTGATCAAATCCCTACGCATTGTTTACTACAACTTGCTTGACTTCAGCAGCCTTATCAATGACATGTACGGAGTCCAGATGCTGATGAATACCTTGTGCACTTTTGTCCATACCACGCAAATAATCTACCTGGGTCTTGAACTGGGACTTAAAGACCAGAAGCTGGACGATTTCAACCTCAGCAAGACGTTCATTCTGCTTGAGGCCATTGCCTGGATCGTGGTGAACCTTGCTCAGACCGTCATGGTGGTGGTATCCTGCAACTCTGCAAGAAAGGAAGCTGAAAACACAGCTCGTGTAATTCAGGAACTGCTTCTTCTTAGGAGGGAACTTCCCGGGGACGTAACGATAGAACTCAAGGATTTCTTCCAGCAGGTGACTTCTCGTGGTTTGGTGTTCACCGCTGCTGGGGTGGTAACCTTAGACTACCCACTGCTGGCATCCATGGCAGGCGCCGTCACCACGTATCTGCTGGTCCTCTTGCAGTTCCAGACTACGTGAGCTGTTACTTCAGACAAAACTGAATAACAAGCTAATAGCACAATATCACGATGTAACTAGTAACTTAAGATTCATGTCCTACCCTTTATCTCACTTAATATTTTGTCTGTATGTATACTAAGGTGAAGGTGCCTGGTTCAATTCCTGGCATTGCCAACAAATGTAACATTGGTGAAAAGCGTGTTTCTACTTTCAACCGTGATAAATTAAACGGCCGAGCATTAGATGATGTGTCTGTTCTAGATTTAAGTTGTTTTTTTAAGTAGTTTGCTGATATAATCAATCATTTCAGAAAGTTAACGTTAAATTACTCAAATAAAGGAGTAAATAAGACTTGATTAAGCTATAAATCTTATGTTGCAACTGGTTGGGATTTACTTTTTACTGTATTATTCACCAGACTAGTGCAGAAGTTATATGCATATTTACATTTCCCTTTATTTTTTATGGAAAACACTTCCAGTATAATAATTACAGATTACTTCAATAAGCAATGCATACTTCTGGCAAAAACTTAAGCTATACCAGGTCCCTCAAAGGAGTAGTCTTTACCTGTCAGTTAAAAATTTACTAAATCTACTTTATTGGTATATATTTATTCTGCACCTTATTACATATACAAAGGTTTCTTATATTTATACTAATGAAGTTAAAGGTGAGTTAGATATAATTTATAGGAAGTTTACCCTCATTTATGAGTAGGTTAAGTGGAAAATAGCTTAGGATTTACATCACTAGACCAAACGCTGATTAGAAACCCAGCATACCCAAATCAGACAACACAAGACTTGTGTTTTTGTGGCCAATAAACTAAGTAATGCACAAATAAATAGTATATCATCCTATCTAGTGGCCTAGAGATAAGGTAATTTACAATCAATTATTTAACTAGCAATCAAGTGGCCTGGAGACATGATTATAGCATCTGGTGGGCTTAAATCAAATTACCTTGCAAATAAAGACTAGGCTAGCATTCTTGAGACAAAGTTACTTTACACGGCCATTAAATAACGGCAATATGGAAACAAAGAAACATTTTTAAGTTATTAAGGGGACCTAAAAACAAACGAGATGACGTGAGTTAATCGTATAAGTGCTAATTTATAATTAAATTAATATTCCAAAACAATATATATGTCAAAAATTTAAGTCGAAAATGAATATTGAATGCGCGTGGAACAAGCTTGCCGAAGATAGCGCCGCTTACCTACTCTGAAGTCGGTAGTATAATGAGTAATAATAGACGAAACATGTCAATTTATTGTGCTAGAAAGGCACCACGTGATCCTAGAGACTAAGTGAGGGGAGTTCAAAGGAGGGCAGAGATGGTTAAAGGAAGGGGATTCATGGCACATGCATAGATCCGATGGAACACCTGACGCTGACCCATACGGTTCTAATAGTGGAAACGCATGGAATATTCTACATATTTCCACTCGGATCTTGGTGCCTCGTTGAGCAGAACTTGTCACTTAATCTGGCATGACACACCACGCTGACCTCTATCCTTCTCACTTAGTCGCATGGGAACGTGTAGGCCCTAAGTTGCCAGAATGGGTGAGGTCTCTTTGGAAGTAACTGTGTGATTATCAGTATCAAATTTACTGTTTTTCTTTTGTAACATGTCCCATATGAATTGTTTACTTGCTTATTATTTTTTTATTTTTTTAAGCTATATATCAAGCGTGATTCCTTAAATTACGTGACCCCCAGGTATGGATAAATGTTAAACTGAGATATGCTAACAAGAAAGAATTCAATAACTTTTTCACTCGTATTGTTGTTGTTTTTTGCTTTTAAATATACTAGTGATTTATTTCATATCAAATATATCACAAATAAAAAATGTCAACCTTAAATCCGAATAAAATTTCCCAATACCACTAGATTACCCTCGGTAAATACCATTCACTTGAAGTTACTATTTCACAAATGTGTTTATTTTATATAAGCACATTTTTTCTTCCAAAATATTTTGTACTGTCGATGACCACCCCCCTAACCCCTTCAACCAATTATATGTCAATATTTCAGGATAACCTATCAACGTGTGTGATTTGTCTTGTAGGAGCCTTTAAAATAGCCAAACTCATTCTGTTGATGGATTGTAGACTAAATAAAATGGGATGTAGATAGTAAATTGGTAAAATTCTACGAAAGTTATAGCCCAATCCAGTCATTTCAGCAAACAGCCCTTGAATACGTTTATATCACCTACTCCACCTCATCTTAGACAAGAACTTAGTAGGCCCTACCTCGATGGACCTTATCGTCAACTATTAAACACATTTTAACACTCTCCAAAAAGAAGATCCCGTGTCCTCATTTCGCACCTACTTTTAGCTTTAAAAATGTGTCGTTCTTACTGATGTTTTGTTAAATGTAATTTTACTGGTATGTAACTCTACACAAGTAAAGCTGACTCTCAAAACATATGTGTAAGCTTATTGTGGACTGTTTCGAATAACTTGCCTGACTCAGGCTTTCATTATTATAACGAGGGAAGTGTGTCTATTAGGCAACATACCTATGTTCCAGTGTTATTAGACACAGACAATATAATAATTTTTGTAATCTTGCATGAATAATTAAATATTAGCATTGTATAAATATTTCAATTATGATATGAAATATCTTAAATAAGAATAACAGAAACTGCCTAAGTATTAAATGAATAAGTTTCAGCAATTACCATGTAGGATAGCCTTAAATATATATGACAACTATAACCATATAAATAATATGATGGCACCTTTCCTAATTTTATATAAATGATAGCACCATTGAAATATATAATGTCCCTTGCCTAATAAATATATTTAAAAAAAAGGACATGCTATCCAAGTATATAAATGAGCGATGAAGATCATGTAGTGTATCAAAACTACCCCTGGATGTATGCAGCACGTTAAGAAACGCGTGTAAAGCACAGTTGCATTCAGAGCTAGAGATCAGCAAACCCTGGGACGAAGTGTCGGGACCATTCTCACCTCATTAACGCGAGCAAACATGTGCCCAGCTAATTAACATAGTTACAAGGTCGTCGTTGTGGTAGCAACCCCTTCCACGGTAAGGATTGCTTATCCACGGAGCGTAAAGGTATTGCACTAACTTGTTAAAGTGGGACAGGGACATAGGAAACAGAGGAGGTCGTTCGTTAGTAACAGGCGGAGAGCGTGGATGGTCAACTCACCCTAGAAAGAAACGTATCCTACAATTCAGTCAGCCCTTACATATTCTCAGCAGCAAGAGGTAAAGTTTTAGAAATTATAACAAGATACCTTCACAATAAAGTAACATCTTCCTCCAAAACTTTTAAACATAAATATTACAATTCTGAATTTTTTTAAAAAAAGAGTTAAAGCCAAAGATTGAGAAGGCTTCGCTCAGACAAAACATAATAAAGAATGGAATGTTTTCAAACAATAAATGCAAAATTATACCAATAATAGTGATGTACATTTTCCCTAATATTTCAATATATTTACCATTAGATATATAGCTGCGATATATGTACCAAATTTTATCAATATATCAGTTGTTTCTGATACAGTAATTATTAATCTAGCTAAACTTTGAGTGGTATTGAGATATATAGTTCTGTAATGCTGTTCTTCACCACTCTTCACTGTATAACGTTTTATTTAGATTTTGAAAATAGTCGACAAGATTAGTAAAAATAGGAAATTAATTCGACTTGACCATCAAAAAAATAAAAAATAAATAGTGCCATTTATGTTTATTCGAAATCTCTAAAGCATAACTCGATATCTAAAATATATCGATAAAATTATCTATGTTCTAAATACTAAAACATCGATATAAATCTATAAAAGTTTTTCTAAATATATTGATATATTTTTACAAACGAAATATTACTGCGATTCCATAGTAATCTAATTAGATAGGAAATGACAGCCATTGTAGAGAAATGGGTTTAAAACCACACTACATCCTTTGCACAAAGTGAAGCTCAGAAGTGAAGGAAATGGATATATGTTCTTCGGTGGCTCAATCAATCCTGTTCTTAGGCATATGTATTCACACATCAGGGTAAATGATAAGATCCTTTTTTTCTGTCGATCATCAGTGAGCGGTACGAAATGTCATACAGTCACAGCCCAGACTTCCCGAAATTTTGTGTTTCCAGAATCGTTTGTATGTCCACACGAGGTAACTACAATCACATGTAATTTTAAAACTTAGCTTAAGCCTAACTAACCAAACCTGCGTGATCGTTGGTATAAATAATCTTTTGGGGAAAATTAACCATGGTACCAACTGGGACTCAAGCCCGGGAACCCTAGGCTCGTATCCAGGTGAACTGACCACTACAGTATATGGTCAGTTTTATATAGTTGGTGAAATGTGGGTCTCCGCTTTCAAAGTGATGAATTAAAGGTTGGGGCTTGATGTTGTATTTGTTCTAGATTTAAGTTAGTTTATAGAGGTCATGTGCATATATTATCAGTAGCTTCAGGACATGTACATTAAATACCCTAAATAAATGAAAATTAGCTAAAATACTTTCTAATGCTATGATATTCGAGAGATCCCTAAAAATCTCAAATCCAGTTATGAAGGAACACCTTATCGTGAAAAAACCATTTTAATCATTTGGTAAAAGGAATTATATAGAGTTATGGAGTTTAGAGGGTAGAAAAACCACAACAAAAACTAACACAATTTTGTTAATATAGTAGATTTATTAAATTTTGTTATTTTTTGTTTATTTCGTGATTGACATAACAAACAAAACCGCATTTTGTCAACAATTTTTTTTTTTAAGTTCAATTTGAAATATTTTCACCTAAACTAAAAATATATATTTTTAAAGGGTTGAAGATTCAAATTTGTATTAAAGATAAGAAATAAAATGTAAGACTTGGATTAGAAATTCGAATTTCAGAAACATAATGAACCATATTTTTACTCTAACGCCTAACTTTGATGGTTCGAATACAAAAGAAATTAATAATAACAATACGCAAATTGAAAGAGTGTGCTAGGTAAGTTAAAAATTGCAGAAAAACTGAGATAAACATGAGCAATATAGCAATACCCACGCAATAAAGAACTATTGCAGGCTCGTCCCCACGGCCAACCCCAACAACAAATACCATTTAACCAAAACGTAATTATGCCTCAGAAAAGATCATCTTACAGACTATGATAGCCATGTGATTCCTAAGGATGAATGTAAAAAGGGAGTAAGAACAAAATTCATCGTACTATGTAGTTTATTAAATACCACTAAAGAATAATTAAACACACTCTGTTTATTTTAGTAAAATTCCTAAGTTGATTGATCTTTAACACATATTGTGAGTGTAAAATTTTAAAGTTAAAGTTCTTTACTCTTGAAAATAAACACAAGCGCAAAAGAAATATAAACATCACCCATTAGATATTTTAACTTTAGTCAAAGTCCTAAATTTTAATTCCATTAATCTTTGACACCTATACTAAGATTAAACGTTTAAAGTTAAAGTTAGTTATTCTTCGAAATAAATACAAGTAAAAAAAAAACATCACCATTAGATATTTTAACTATTGTTAAAGTTCTAAACTTTAAGTCCATATATCTTTGACACATACGCAAGCGAAAAGTTCCATAATGAAAGTTCCAAGTTTTAAGCCAAACCATATAAGTAAATGGTTCCTAACTGCCGAAAGAGAATTTTGAAAACATATACGATTACGCCGAAAAGGAATTTTGGCTTACATTGTTATTATCCTCGCCTTAGTTTGTACTAGCTATAACCAGAGCCAGTCCCAGAATAGTTCATCTTTCGCACAGGCACTCTTTTATACGCTGAAGCATAGGTCACAGAAAGGGGAAAAAAGGGGGGGAACGAAAGAACCAGAATATGGCGGGGAACAACCTACAACCTTCTAGACGGTTGAGGAACACTGGGCACTGGCGATGTTCTTTCCAATCGGTGACCAGGGGTGGGGGACGGCTGTTGTTCTTGACTGTTTGAATGGGCGTGTCTCTCAGTACAGTTCGGACGGTTGTCTGGTTCGCGCGGGTTGTCTAGGTGGGCCGGCCGGCGTGTTGTACAGCCAGCCGCTGGTGGAGTCAGTGCAATTGGGTAAGTCGGTTGTATTTCTTGTCCTTTGTAGTGTTTAGCTGGTGGCTAATGCTACAATAAGATTAGGTCCGTCTCTAGTGTATACTATTATCATAACTAATCTTTTTTTTCACGTGTTATTAAAAACAATATTATTTTTATTATATACGTAAGGAATTTAATTTTTTTAAGTTTTATAAACACGCCTATATACAACTCCACATTAAAAATACAGTGTACATTCAAAAATATTTTTTTAATATTACTTGTATATAACTTAATGGAAGCAAACTGCCAGTAATGGACGTTGCCCAGTACTGGACTCGTACCAGCCCATTGCCAGTCCAATGACGGCCCACTACCAAGACGTTGGTGCGTCAATGCGTTTTCGGCGTTTTTATGATTTCACACTTTCACTTAAACACAAGTGCAGAACAGAAACATTATCACGTGATTAACTCTGAATCAAAAAGATTTCAAATATCTATATTTTAGTGTTTGTTTTTAGCACCGTGTGCGACTACTCATATATTATTAATTACACTTATGGCTTAGGAATTGAGAGGGTTTAATTTAAAAGAAGTGAATCCGCATTTTCGTGGGAAAAAGATAGGAAAACCATTTAGTAAAAATAACCCTAAATGCACCTGACCGGGCTTGAACCCCAATCTCCCCGTCTTTGAAAGTCTAGTCCAACAATAGAGTAGCGCTTTAGAACACGTGGCAGCCAAGGCAGGTAGTTCTTTAGTTGAACTATTTTCAGTTTGATATATATATGCTCTCCTGAGAACGTATGCTCTGGAGAACCAAACAAATTTAAAAACTGATTAATTCATTGATTGCACCGCATGCGCTTTGTATAATGGAAAAAAGTTTGGCGTTTTAATATATATGTATATTTATATATTCACACTTTTCAATACAATTATTTGAAAACATCCATCGTGACAATCATTAAAAAATAGTTTATATTCTATTAAATAGAAATATCTTGATAATTATCCGTAATATTTTGTGTTACAGAGAGTTATGGTTCAACAATCAACATGTAGCAACATGCTAGCGTTTGAACTGTTGCGCCACGCAAGCACATTTTGTTTTCTTTTCTAGGCGAGCGTGAGAATAAGATATTAACACAACGTCGGGGACAATGATGGCCTTAGGGTCAGTTTCATAGACAAACTTAGTAAGCCTCAAACCTGCTTCGGTGACAACATGGTCTAAGAGAGGCCGCACACTTGTCTAGCATTTTGCATGATGGCCATTTCTAGAAAATTCCAGTTGTCAACTGCGAGTTGCTAACTGTAGCAGCCACCGCATCACTCATCTATCACGTGCTAGTCGGGAACATGTCTTCTTCAGGGCAAGGTGTTATATCGCTAGCCGCGGTTCTTCAGCGAATACGACAACAACGACAGCTTAGGTGTTGGTGGGTTAATCCCTTCAATTAGTCATATTAACATAATAGTTTGGTCAGTATTGTCAGTGACTTATATGATCCAAATACATTTTTAAAAGCTTATCGTATGCCAAGGACGTGTTTTGATAAAACGTTTGCACTATATAGGGACAGATTGCAGAAAACGGACTCCAGATTTCGATGTTCATTAAATGTCTTCTGATCGTTATTCATATTCATTATTGCGCAACTGAAATGAACTGAACTGACGGGAACATTTCTCGCTACAACTATGAACTTCTGGCTGCCTAGCTCACGCATGTGCATTAGCGTGTATAACAATCTAGCACCTGGAAAAAGTTATATTGCGTGAGGTCCCGTCTCTCAAGAGATTCCTACAATACAGAGTGCCCTAGCATTTGCGACACATGTGTATGGCAGGCAGTTCTATACGTTACCTTAATCTAGCCCGTCTAGCATGTCCGACTGACATTTAAAATATGCAAATGCTAGATAAATGTGCAGTCTGCCTAAGGCGTCACTTTCTTGTTGGACTAGACTACCGATGACTGTTAGATCCGGGTTTGAATCCCGGTCAGTGGTAATAAAGTTATTAAAGTGTTTATTTACTCCCCCTCCATGCAAATATGGGGATACTTCCTTTATATTCAACCTTCCTCATTCCAATTTTTAAGTCATTTTTACTCTATTATTTAGATCAACATTAAATTAAATATAAACTAGTTAACTTTATTAAAACTGTGGAAAAATTCAGAATAAAAGAACTCGGTATTCTTACTAACGTCTTAAAAAAAGGAGTCTGGAAAGAATATTCCCATTATTTTATTTACATAAGTTTTATTATTAAAATAATTGTGTCAAATCTCCATTAGCTATCAAGAAAACTAAATAGAGAAGGCTTTGGAGAAACATTATATTATGTTTTCAAGATTAAAAATATCATTCCATGGTTGTATTTGTAAGAGATTATTTAATCGAGAAGAAGTTTGATTTCTTTAATGAACATAAGAAATTACTCAATTCTAATTCTGTCACTAACTTTATTACTTGTATTGTACCTTTTTTTTAAACTACACTGTATTCGTTGGTTTTGGGGGTGATGTGCTTGCCTCAGGATCCGATGCTCGAGGGTTCAAACCCAGCCAGGGTCGATGGATTTTTCTTGGGCGATAAACATCCGTAGCACAAATTCCTTCGGAAGAGAGGTAATTCTGTCAGCCTTATGTCAATTTTGGAATGTAAAAGAACCCTGAAAAATAGGTGAAAATACCGTTTCGGCAAAATTTGTAGGATCTTTCATTCTCGCTCATAGAAATTATCTTGTGCTGATATAATGGTTCAGAACGTGCACGTTAAATACTTAAAATAAAAAAATAAAAAATGAATTAGATAATTTGTGTTGGATACCTCTACACACACACACACTCACAAAAAGAAGTTTTATTACCCTTCTCACGAGGAATTGTTTACTCCTCCATTCCTTCCTAGAAATTTCTTTGTGAGATATTTACTCTAGTTCAGTGTTTTCCGTCACCAATTCTTCTTGAACTCTTATCCTCCCCAGTTGTCTGAAAGATCTATTTTATTCATAGCCTCATTTCTTCTCTACACTGTCTTTAAATAATTAACTATGTCCCCCACGTGTTTTCTAAATTACTTTCGTCCACCCTCTTTTTTATTCTATAGTATTATTCAATTATTGTTCCTTCATCTCTTTTTTATATGGATATTTCATATTTCTAAAATGTTTTAAAATTCCTGCTTTTCTTTATATACATTTAACATTTTGTGTTACACGTTACTTTTTTTTATAAGTAATAGTTTTTTTAATATAATTATGGTTGAGTGTTTAGAATGTTTGAAGATTGATATAGAAGACTTTGGTTTGAATTCGAACAATGTTAAGTAACGACATTTACCATTAGCTTGCTTGACAGTCGTTATTATGCGTAAAGTTTCATGAAATATTAATTTGTATGTCATTAAATAATTTGATTTATATGTTTAGAGAATCCACGTTAAATACCCTAATATTACATACATTTATATAATGTTATGATTTAAATAGTGGATAATTATTAAGCTTATTCTGGTGTATTGTGTTACGACAATTCATTTATAGGTAAAACTTAAAAATAGAAACCCAATAAAAAATCACAAAATAAAATTACGTAAAGGCATAATAAAAAATATTACTGCAAACAAGTTCATCCAATTAAAGCTCTCTGACATCCAATTGACGTATCACCCACATCGGTGGCCGAATGGTTTGAGGCACTGCTTTCACAATAGATTAGACTACCGAAGACGGGGAGATCAAGTTTAGAATCCCTGTGGGGTGTACCGAGGGTGGGTTTACATAATGTTTTTCAGCTCTACCTTCATGTAAATGTGGGTACACTTTCTATAAAATCAAATCTTCCACAACCCTAAAACACCATTAGCGTAGTTAGCACATAATATTATAACCCAAATGGTTAGTAAGACACGATGCTAAAAAAAAGGAGTGTTATGGAGAATTGCCATCATAAGCAGACACTGTGCGTGCGATATGTTCTCATTAAACATAACTCTTATTTACCCGTTATATATGGTTTTTATTTTGCACCACGTCTGACTACCAGTTCGGGTTATACGCTTAAGTACTTGTTACCTTAATGGATTGGGAATTGGGAAGGTTGAATTTAGAGGATGTGAACCCTCATATGCGTGGAGGGAGAGTGGAAGACAATTTAGTAAAATCCACCCCCAGTTCACCCTACCGAGATTCGAACTTTGATCTCCACATATTTGGCAGTCGAGCTTAACACGACTAGCGCATTAGCCAACTACACCACTGAGGTGGGTGAAGCGTTATAAAAGGAAATATAAATGTGAGGTATGTGGATCAAATCCTAAGTATGATTTGTCAAATGGGGAAAAAGGATGGATGACAAAATGTAATATTCAAAATGAAAGAATCCTCTGCCTGCCTTGGTGACACTAATCCACATCTTATCTCAGTTGGTAGCGCCTTTTCCTTTCAAACTAGTGATTCTGGTATTATTATTTTCTGGAATTGTTAAAAAATATGTTATGATGCAATCTTAGATCCTACTTTTTCATTAATAAATTAGTGTCCTGGGACTAGGTATGTGTTTATAATTTAGTTTGTCCATCGTATACTGATACAAACAGTTGGTTAATAACGTACCCGAAAATTTAACACCTCATATAAATACAAATTGAATAATGAACACGATATAACCTGCTAACTCAAGAAGCGTACTTGATGAGTGATAAAAACGTGAGTCGTAGCTTGAATCGTAAAATCAGCCGATGACGGGTAGAGCGAGTTTGGAATCTATGTCAGATGTACTAGGGGTGGTTTTTCCAAAATAGTTTTCCCCTCTCCCTCCGCACAACTGTGGATACACTTCCTCTAAATACAACCTTCCTGATCCTTAAAACCATTATCGTAATTTGTACATAAGCATATAAACCGATCAGGTAGTAATACACGATGCTAAAAAACAAAGAGGTACAATATCTCTAAATTATTTTCCTTAATATATCTTTTTTTTTGTACGGTTTTACCTTGACCCTAACCTCCTGCGCGAGTGAAGTTTAATTTGTACGTAGTTCACAGTAGATGGTCAAAGGAAGATCAATACTGTTATTGGTCAGTGTGTATTGAAGCGTTATAAAAGGAAATATAAATGTGAGGTATGTGGATCAAATCCTAAGTATGATTTGTCAAATGGGGAAAAAGGATGGATGACAAAATGTAATATTCAAAATGAAAGAATCCTCTGCCTGCCTTGGTGACACTAATCCACATCTTATCTCAGTTGGTAGCGCCTTTTCCTTTCAAACTAGTGATTCTGGTATTATTATTTTCTGGAATTGTTAAAAAATATGTTATGATGCAATCTTAGATCCTACTTTTTCATTAATAAATTAGTGTCCTGGGACTAGGTATGTGTTTATAATTTAGTTTGTCCATCGTATACTGATACAAACAGTTGGTTAATAACGTACCCGAAAATTTAACACCTCATATAAATACAAATTGAATAATGAACACGATATAACCTGCTAACTCAAGAAGCGTACTTGATGAGTGATAAAAACGTGAGTCGTAGCTTGAATCGTAAAATCAGCCGATGACGGGTAGAGCGAGTTTGGAATCTATGTCAGATGTACTAGGGGTGGTTTTTCCAAAATAGTTTTCCCCTCTCCCTCCGCACAACTGTGGATACACTTCCTCTAAATACAACCTTCCTGATCCTTAAAACCATTATCGTAATTTGTACATAAGCATATAAACCGATCAGGTAGTAATACACGATGCTAAAAAACAAAGAGGTACAATATCTCTAAATTATTTTCCTTAATATATCTTTTTTTTTGTACGGTTTTACCTTGACCCTAACCTCCTGCGCGAGTGAAGTTTAATTTGTACGTAGTTCACAGTAGATGGTCAAAGGAAGATCAATACTGTTATTGGTCAGTGTGTATGAGCTAGGTGTTCAATAAAACTCATAGCTAGATAATGTCTGGAGGGACAAATATACAACAAAAGCCTGATCTAACCTACTTTGATCCTAAGCCATACATTCCCTCCTCGTTCGATGTCCATATCAGATGGTGGAAGAAATAAAATATAAACAAACTTAAGTTATTTCTGGAATGTTATAAAAAGACGCTCGTTCATTAATAATAGTGTGTATGGTAGAAAAAAGAAACGATTTAAAACTATAATGAGTTGATCAAAAATAAATAAGCATACTAAAAATAACTTTAAACTTCTATATTACAAATGAGGTCAGATAAATTGAAAATAATGCTGTGGATTTTATTTAGTTCATTTATTAATAATTATTTATCAATATGCTAAGGCGTATCCATATATTTAATGTTATTAAAATTAATCTACACCTTAACATGAGATTCGTTTTTTTGTAAATAATATTTATCGGTTGTATAAAAGGTAACGTACCTCACTTCGAAATAGAAAATTAGATAAACAAATTATGTCGTTACGAAAAACTGAAATATTTATCTTCTTCTCTAGCATACGAAAGAAAACGTATTTTTTAAGGTTGACACTCTTGGCGTAAGATCAAAGTGCTTGTATTCGTTATGAATGATATTTACAATCCTTATATCTTCAACACTGGCGATGAATTCTAATAGGCGAAACTTGGTGCTCCTGGATTGTGTTTTAAATACAGCTTTCCCTTTGTTTTATGAAAGAGTATAAAAATAATTTATGATTGAAAAATTTCACATTTCTTGGAATAACCTATCTTTTAAACTTTGCCAGTAAATATAAGCTTTTTATTGTTTATAAAATTATATCCTGTGAATAGTAAAAACTTTATTATGTATATATTATTTGATACAAACCAACCAAATTCGCAGTAAGAGGTAATCAACTCAATAAGATAAAATAATATGAGTAATGGAAACTAAACTTCAAGATCATCTAGTCTGGTGTTCTGGTGATAGGTGGTTCCGGGTTAGAATCCTGTTATTTATTGAATGTGTTTTTAATCTTCCTTCAAGCTATTGTTAGTATATTTCCTATCATATATAACATTCCCATAATTACCTGATTATTGTAATTATTTGCAAATGTCCCAGACGGCTATTTAGACGAAGGGTAAATATTTTTCAAACAAATCACATACAGATATTTGTATTTGAACATATTTTCTGTGAGATACAGTCCTTTGGCCCAATTTTCAGTACATGTGAAAAAAAATTCTTAGTAAACGAGTACTCTAATACTATTATTATATTGTACAGATCTATATGAATCTCTAGGGCTTGAGGAAAGTCATATATTTACTTGTCCAATATATAGAGAAAGCTAATTCTTGTGAGATTTACTGTGCAAAAATAAAGAGAATCAATAGATATTATGGTTTCTTAAGCTTAGTAAAAACTTGGATATAAACAGTTCGAATAGGGAATTAACTTATACTTTTTTTTAGGTTTGAGTTTGAGAGATCATCATTCACGTGTTGAAATTAAACGTGAGGTATTCAAAATTAAAATATAGGCCATGAACTCAACTGATACTTATGTTGTTTTGATAAACATTTTATTAAGGTAAGAGGGTAGGAATGGATGGGCAAAGTAGAAATTATATTAAGTATATTAAAATTAGCGTGGAGATAAACTGAGAAATTATTTAAGAAAAAGCAAAGTTTATACATGCATACACCCAGTTGGGATTCAAAATTCGTCTTCCCTGTCACTGAAAACAGAATTTATGAATCTGAAATTTAATTCGTGTGGCTATCAAAGCAAATTTCTCATATTTACATTCCTAATCACGCCGTTCCCTTGTGGGGTAGGCAATAAACTGTGAATAGAGCTCCAAAAACAACAACTTTATACTTAATCCATTTTAACTAACTTCTTCCACACTTCCCTATACTTGGATATTCCCTTCGCTTCAACAACATCCATACAATGAGTCACACATGCTCTTTTTTTTCTTAAAAATGTAATGTTTATATTTTTTTCATAGATTAATATTCAATATTTAATCGCATCTTACATGGTATATCCCTTCCTTTTGAGCCACACATTCTATCATTCTATTCTTCCAAACCGAATTCCTTAAGCACCCAATTATCACTGAGTGTTCATTCAAGTTTTTACATAAAAATGTCTTAGACATCTCATTTCCACAGCATTCGCGTTTCTCTGGTGTTTATTCTGAAAAACCTACACTTCACACCCATACAACAATTTTGGCATTAACACACTTTTATATTCTTCCAATTTTTCCTCTTTCGATACTACATTTTTTGAAATTATCCACAATCATACAACTAATCTCCAAGATGCATTCACCCATCTCTCAATTTCACCATCCATCCTTCAATTTTTACAAGAAATTTTACACAGATATATAAAATCATACACTTGATCTAGCATTTTCCATTTATACTAATCTGACAATCATTTCCAGATCCTTCCTTACCAGAAACTCTCACTTTAGTTCTGAAAACATTTATACAAAGATCCATTTTGCCGGTCACCACATTCAAACGATTTGATGCCTTCTGCAATTAACTTTAATTCTCAGCCATTAATACGGCATAGTCTACATACAACATCACTCACACATTCACATTGTTCATTTGTACACCCACTACGTCCTCACAAGCATCCCTCCTCATACACTTATACGTGAATACATTAAATAATCATGGAGACATAGCACAACATTTTCTAACGCCAAATCATAAGCTCAAAGCTCCATCCACTCACTTATGCCTTACTTCCATCATACGCTGCCATAATATCATTTACAAACCATGCATCACAACATTATTTCTCAAAACATTCCATAACATACTCCTACTACAATCGTACGATTTCCCCAGATCAGCCAACGTACAATGCACTACTCCCCACTGCCAAAAATTTCTCAATCATTTGTTACAAAGCAAATATCTGGTCTATACAACCTCTTCCTGGAATGAAACCCCATTGCACACCCAAAATCGTGTCCATAGTTCTTTCATTCTCGCTCTCAATCAAGACCCTCCCAAAAACTTTATCTCGAATACTCAACAAACTAATTGCCCTATAGCTCTGACATTCACCATTCAATCTTACTGTCTTTGCCTTTATGCGAAGGAACAGTAACAGCATTCGTCCAATCATTGGAAGCATTAAATATTCTAGCACCCACTTTGAACATCTCGCTCAATCTGTTCGAAACACCATGCCTCACACATAAGCTTTTCAATTATGATCCCATTTACACCGGCAGATTTGCCATTATTTAACACCTTCATAACATTTAAAACCTCATCCTAACATTTTCCATATGTTATGCTAATTTCTATATTTTTTCTCCATACACTTTCTGAAAATACTCCCTTCATCTCTCTCTTATTTTGTTTTCTTCTCAGATGATCTTACTACGTTGATTTTTAATGCTATAGGTATTTCCTTTCTCTCCTTGTTTCGTTCTCTTTACTCACGTCCAAAATAATTCCTTATCCTTTTTAAATCATAATGTATTTTTTCTCCTACTTTAAATCTCATTTCATTCTTACTATTATTTACTACTTTCTTTTCATTAATATTTTTCCCTTTGTATACATCCCACAACCCTTTACATTCTGTTTCTCTCTAAAGAGCAATAATTATACTACACGCTTTCTTCTTTTCTCTCACAATTTATTTCACATGTTCATTCCACCATAGATCTATTTCGAAATTTCTTAACGCCACAACTCAACACACATACTTCGCGCAATCTTCTACAGCCTCTTTTATTATGTTCCAAGCACTTTTTATATCACTAGCATTTATTTCAAAATTCCATTCGTGTTTTTGGAAAGTTAATTTTATGCTGAGCAAACTTTTGTATTGCGCTCTCTCACTTTTACCCTGCTATTTTTGCAATCTCACTCTAACTTGCTTAGTATTCTTGCGCTGCTTCATCACAAAATTCCTAACTAATTCAACTACATAGATCACTAGGAAGTGATCTGTTCCACACTCAGCTCCACGAATAGCCTTGAAATTATTTACTACTTCTAAATATCTGATCATACTCCCAAAAATCATTCATCGTTAGTACAGATGAAATTGCTTGGATAAATTATACTTCATCTTGCAAGGTATGTGAATAAAGATAATATACATTATTATATAAACATAATGGGGGGAAAAGAAAATCGCATTTCATCAAAGAGAATACACAAATAATGGACACTGTTACATAAACATATTATGTGTTACATGCATTTTCATCTTCTCACTTCCCAAAGATCTATTTAAAACAATATGTTTGTCTCTTACTCAGAAAATATTGATTGTAAAGATATTATTTCATGTAACTAAATGTTCTATATCTTTAAAAGTACTATAACATTTCAACTATATGTCAGTTTGTATCACAAAGAGTGGAGTAGATACGATAAAATTGGAAATTCAACGTTCTTCTCTTGGCGATTTGCCTATTTCATAAACTATTTGATTTTTATTTATTATATTATTATAACCAAAGTAGGTGATCTGGTGGTCTAGGGGTAAGGTGTCGGACTTTGTGTTGGGGATTCAGGGTTTAATCCTTGGTCCCGGCACAGATTTATCTTATTACCAAACCCTTCCTTCACCTCTGACAAGACATCTTGTGAATGCGGTGAATACCAGGGCTCCACTGCGGTTTGGATTCCACGTTAAACTGTAGGTCCTCCATTTCATCTCACAATAACCCTAACATTACACATTACCGTAGGTGCGTATAATCCGAACGGGTAGTAAGACTCAGTGCTAATAATAATAATAATAATAATAATAATAATAATAATAATAATAATAATAATATTGTTGTTGTAACTAGAGAGTGGCAAATTGTTACACAATTTAACATCACTATTTCAATAGGTTTTTCATTTAAGTTACTCACTGTGAATTATAAATTATGGTCAAGTGTGACGTGGGTAGCGGTCCAAATTTATTTCCAACGTCTTACCATAACCATAAGACATACTTCTGCGATATCTGGTGTGGCATTAACACGTTAATCAGATAATCTATTTTACATAAGAGATGTTATATACTTTACATATGACTGTAACTGGGCCGATTACCTACACTGTTTCGATGACTGTATGGAGTGAAGCCTTTAATGCTTTTGGTAAAAAAAACGTCACAATAACTTTGTTTTTATACAAGTGTTTGGAAATCACTAAACTGAAAACAATCGGGAAATCCTACTGAAAAGTCTTCTTAACCAGAAAATACTAATCTTGTACATTTAAAGAACACATCAGTGTCAATAATGAATACAGATAGATATTTTACCTAAACGTTACAGATATTATTTTAAAATAATAGAATGTATCCAATTATTTAAATTTAGATATCCTTTGAGACTTTGTAATATTCTGTTGTATTTCAATTAGTAGATTCATTTATATATTATATATGTAATACTAAAATAATAGAAATCATAATTATAACAATTAGTTGGTACAGCAAAAAAAAAAATTAACACTATTAAATGCACAGCTGGCTTATTAATTATTGACACACACTGGTTATAAAGTTTAAAAAAATGTTTTTAAAATGGCTTAGAATTATATTTGTAATGATAAAATATTTCAAAGACCAAATAAACAATGCTGAATATAATTCCAATTATAAGAAATGCAAACACTGTTTGAAGATGATAGAATGTGAGAGGAATGAAATTTGCTCCCTTGAAAATTTTTTTAGTTTTATAGATTTCCTGCTGATATGCTATTTCATTGCTATATTTAACATAAAGACCAACTTCAACGGCTCTCTGGATTAAAGTGTTGAACCGATCCAAGAAAGGAGAATTTGTTGTTAACTTGAAATGTACCTAGAAACGGTAGACCCTCTTTCACAACGTGCATTAACGGATAACCATCCTTAAAATACTGAGGCAAGCTAACAGCTTCTATGGCGTGAGTACGAGTCAATACACGACAAATATTTCTATAAGCTATTAAATAATCATAAACCCCATTCCTAGGCATGTGGATCATATTTCTAATCAAATTTGAATATTTATCCATTCCAAACCTTAAATATAATTGTGCTTTAATCTCTGTCAAGAGCTCCAATATCGCTGAAGTAGTTGGTGTTAAGCCCGCCTCTTGGGCTTGCCGGAATGTGTTGATCTCTCTGTAAAAACTCGGTATTGAGAGGTGACCAAATAGCAAGCCTTGGTACGCATTGTTCATGATCATACTCAGCAGTATGCAACTTAATATGAAGAGTCTTTGTGAGAGGGTAACGGCATTGTAGATCGAGGCACTATGTACAAGATGAAGAAAGGTTTCGAAAAATACATGGATTTGCATTGTCGTCTTTTGGGTTGTTTGCATGATCTGTTTCATAAACAACCAACAAAAAGCCATGGCGATGAAGCTGGAAAAATAGAATAACCACACCTCCGGTAAAAAGGGAAGGAAGATATTTCTGTATCTAGGAATCCTCTGAGCTTTAGGGACAATAATTGTGAACTCATTGGAATCGTGGGGGTAAGTGTAAAGTCCCCGATTAGAAAAAAAGGGGTCTACCATGAAGGCATAAATGTCCGCAGGGTTTAAGTCTTGATTTTCATATTCTGTTCTTGGAACCGGGACTGGTACGGCATTCATAGCGTGGAGCACAGCTGAAATAAACTTAAACTGTCTCCCTCCGTAATATTTCTGGCCATCACTACGCGTACTTATTATTATCTCTGGAGGATTATGGTAACTCCCCACCTTAAGACGATACCCATTTAAGTTCAGCAATTTATCTTTGAAGAATATACCTTTCGACTTATTGAAAGTTTTGTATTCAATATTAATAGTGGTTCCTGCATTAATAAATGGATTGAAAGTGGCCATACAGAAACTATTTTTAAATTTTTGTTCCAATTTCCCTAATTCATTTACTTGACGGTACAAAAAAGATCACGTTCAAGGCCTTGAATACCTCCCACAATGATCTTAGTATTTGTTCCAGTTGGTTTGAAATGTTAGCTGGGGTATCTGTTAACACAAACAGGATATTTGAGCGAATGTCTATAAAGTTTGTATTTGTTAAATTTTGCATCCACAAGTAAATAATCGCCGAGTTATTTCCTTTGATGAAAAATATATATGAAGGCTTTCCTTTAAAATGGTACATACCTGGGTCCCGACTAATGTATTCATGTATAATAGCTACAGGTATCATTAAAGGGTTGGTATACAGATTCTTGATTGAAATAGATGCTATTTGTTCATCAGAGGTGTCATAACTTATCACGAAATATTGGCAATTGTTTTGTTTTACAATTATATCCGATATTGCCGTAGCGAAGTTATTGGTATCGCTGACTTCTTCCTCTTGTTTCTTTATGTATTGACTTTGCATGATCCCCGCATAAATCACTTTATATTTGAACAGTTCACTAAAGATTAATATTAATATAATGTTAATTAATTTCATGATAAAAAAATTGTTTGTATGTTTTAAACTAATAAAAGAACACACTTGGTTTATTCCTTAGTAATACTTCAATACTTATTCTGTTAAATTAACAATTCTTTATACTGTACACCATGGTTGAATTTCTTCTGAAATCACTAGTGCAACAAAGTTTGCTTCCTACTGGAACTGTCAAGTCTTGCCAAAGCATTATATTCATTGTGATGTTGGTATTTTATAGGCTAGTAACGAGATTACTTACTTTATATTTTACAAGTCAATTTATGAAATTACACTTTTTGTTGAAACACGCAAACTGAATATTCATCATGAAACCTTTCACTGTCGTGTTATTAAATATTCATCACGTAGAAAACTATGGAGCGTGTCAATCAGACAGACTGGACAGCTACAATAAAATATCAATATTTTATTATTTATGAAAGGAAAGAAACAATATTAACATTTTTAATTGAATCTAACTCAAAATTTTATTTTCTCTTACTAGATGCAGTCAAATAAAATTACGTATCTCCCTACATTCAAAAACGTGGTTTTTAAAAAAATATTGTCTTCTGATAAATACTGTAGCAGATATCAAAGAAGAGGATTAATATTATCATATTTTTTAATAAAATACGTTATCGCATACTCTTTGCCATTGGATGTTTTCGGATGAATTTACTTACGCTTGCCATGCTGTCTACAAGAAAATATAGTAAAGTACATCTATATTACAAATTCTCATAAAAATATTAACTGATCCTAAATAATATAATCATACCAAAGATATTTAGATAAAGGATGCCTTAGTATCTACTCACCGTTTCAAGATGTTCGATTGATTTGCCACATAGTAGAATGAATTATTCAATGATGGGCGTCACACACACACACACACACACTATCATAACTACAGCTGATGGAGTAAAGAAATGAATACTCCAATCGTCACACTGACCAACTGCACATCAAAGAGACTAGCGGCGAGCCATGGAAAATTGTTCCCCCCCCCCCTCTTTACCAGCAAGTGGATTTTTCTTGTTAATTTCTCTTTCCCCCACCTTCGTCTGTCCTTCTCCTTGTCTATATATATGAAATTATCACCCTCTTTACTTTGTTACGTTCGTATAAGATTGGGACTATATATAGATCCCCTCGTGGATTAACGACACAGACCCGTTCTACTACAACTAAGCGTCGAAGGAGGAACTTCTGCGCCGTCAGGTAACCAAGGAGAGAGACGACCATGGAGTCTAGGCCGTCAAACCCACCGTTACCCTGGCCAAGACGTCTCGCTTGGAGTACTTGAGTATCATTAAATCAAAATTTTAGGTGGGTCAAGTACTCACGCTTCTCGTGCTGTATTAGCTTCGGTAATAAAACCAGGGAACTGCACTAGTCATAGTGGGGTCCACGTAAATAATACCCTTTTTCTATTTGCAAGTTGTTTGACTCCTATTGTTTAGGTGTTGCCCTTAGTGTAATTTCAATTATAATAGTATGTACTATTGAATACTCTGGCAGTACCGACAGGGAATATGACCAGCCATAGTACCTTTTGTTGACACCTGTTTACTAGCCATAAACCACTGTTGCCAGCAGATCTTTCTGTTGAGTATCCTTATCCGAAATGTTTAAAGGATATTAGTTAAAATATCCAATAAAGAAATTTTTCAAAAAAAGGTGTCCGGAAAGACTATTCCCATTTAATTTACTTAACACAGGTTTTGTTATTAAAATAATAGTGTCAAATCTCCATTAGCTTTCAAGAAAACTAAAGAGAGAAGGCTTTGGAGAAACATTATATTATGTTGTCAAGATTAAAAATATTATTCCATGGTTGTATTTATAAGAGGATAATTAATCGAGAAGAAGTTTGATTTCTTGAACGAACATAAGAAATTACTCAATTCTAATTCTGTCACTAACTTTATTGTACCTTTTTTTTTAACTACACTGTATTTGTTGGTTTTGGGGGTGAAGTGCT
The DNA here is from genome assembly GCA_902151425.1 of Timema shepardi. NCBI lineage: Eukaryota > Metazoa > Arthropoda > Insecta > Phasmatodea > Timematidae > Timema > Timema shepardi. The sequence goes on along the minus strand of CABFVX010000726.1, from coordinate 211,299 downwards.
TGCCTCAGGATCCGATGCTCGAGGGTTCAAACCCAGCCAGGGTCGATGGATTTTTCTTGGGCGATTAACCTCCGTAGCACAAATTCCTTTGGAAGAGAGGTAATTCTGTCAGCCCTATGTCAATTTTGGAATGTAAAAGAACCCTGAAAAATAGGTGAAAATACCGTCCAGGCAAAATTTGTAGGATTTTTCACTCTCGCTCATAGAAATTATCTTGTGCTGATATAATCGTTTCTTTCAGAACGTGCACGTTAAATACTTTAAATTAATAAATAAAAAATGAATAAAATAATTTGTGTTGGATACCTCTACACACACACACACACACACACACTCACAAAAAGAAGTTTTATTACCCTTCTCACGAGGAATTGTTTACTCCTCCATTCCTTCATAGACATTTCTTCGTGAGATATTTACTCTCGTTCAGTGTTTTCCGTCACCAATTCTTCTTGAACTCTTATCCTCCCCAGTTGTCTGAAAGATCTATTTTATTCATAGCTTTATTTCTTCTCTACACTGTCTTTAAATAATTAACTATGTGCCCCACGTATTTTCTAAATTACTTTCGTCCACCCTCTTTTTTTATTCTATAGTATTATTCAATTATGGTTCCTTCATCTCTTTTTTTATATGGATATTTTGTATTTTTAAATGTTTAAAATTCCTGCTTTTCTTTATATACATTTAACATTTTGTGTTACACTTTCATTTTCTCATAAGTAATGCAGATTTTTATATAATTATGATTGAGTGTTTAGAAGGTTTGAAGATTAGTATAGAAGACTTTGGTTCGAATTCGAACAATGTTAAGTAACGACATTTACCATTAGCTTACTTGAAAGTCGTTATTATTCGTAAAATTTCATGAAATATTAATTTGTAAGTGATGAAATAATTGTATTTTTATGTTTGTAGAATCCACGTTAAATACCCTAATATTACATAAATATACATAATGTGATGATTGAAATAGTGGATAGTTATGAAGGTTATTCTGATATATTGTGTTACGACAATTCATTTATAGATATAATTTAAAAATACGAGCACAATAAAAAAAATCATAAAATGAAATTACGGGAAGGCGTAGTAAACGTATTACTGCACACGCTGGTTCTATATATCGTTGCCTTGCTTATAAAATAATGTATCTCATTAACATGGAAATTATTTAGGAACGATCGAAGTTCATCCACTGAAAGCACTCTGCCATCCAATTGACGTGTCACCCACATCGGTGGTCGAATGGTCTGAGGCGCTACTCTCACAATAGACTAGACTACCGAAGACGGGGAGATCAAGGTTAGAATCCCTGTGGGGTGTACCGAGGGTGGGCTTACATAATGTTTTTCAGCTCTCCCTTCATGTAAATGTGGGTACACTTTCTATAAATAAAATCTTCCACATCTCTTAAACACCATTAGCGTAGTTAGCACATAATAGTATAACCCAAACGCTTAGTAAGACACGATGCTAAAAAAAGGCGTGTGATTAAGAATCTCCATCATAAGCAGATGTTAGTTGACACTGTGCATGCGATATGTTCTCATTAAACAGAACTCTCATTGACCCGTTATATATTGTTTTTATTTAGCACCACGTCTTACTACCCGTTCGGTTTGTACGCACTTATGCTAATGTGTAATGGTAGGGTGATTGTGAAATGAAATTGAGGACCTACAGCTTAACGTGGAATCCGAACCTCGGTGGAGGCCTGGCATTCCCCACATTCCCAAGATGTCTTGTCAGAGGTGAAGTAAGGGTTTGGTAATCAGATAAATGTGTGCCGGGACCGATGATTAAACCCCGGACCCCAAGCACAGAAGTCCAACCATTTAGTAAAATCCACCCCCAGTTCACCTGACCGAGATTCGAACATCGATCTCCCAGTCCTTGGCAGTCGAGCTCAACACGACTAGCGCATTAGCCAACTACACCACCGAGGTGGCTGAAGCGTTATAAAAGGAAATATAAATGTGAGGTATGTGGATCAAATCCTAAGTATGATTTGTCAAATGGGGAAAAAGGATGGATGACAAAATGTAATATTCAAAATGAAAGAATCCTCTGCCTGCCTTGGTGACACTAATCCACATCTTATCTCAGTTGGTAGCGCCTTTTCCTTTCAAACTAGTGATTCTGGTATTATTATTTTCTGGAATTGTTAAAAAATATGTTATGATGCAATCTTAGATCCTACTTTTTCATTAATAAATTAGTGTCCTGGGACTAGGTATGTGTTTATAATTTAGTTTGTCCATCGTATACTGATACAAACAGTTGGTTAATAACGTACCCGAAAATTTAACACCTCATATAAATACAAATTGAATAATGAACACGATATAACCTGCTAACTCAAGAAGCGTACTTGATGAGTGATAAAAACGTGAGTCGTAGCTTGAATCGTAAAATCAGCCGATGACGGGTAGAGCGAGTTTGGAATCTATGTCAGATGTACTAGGGGTGGTTTTTCCAAAATAGTTTTCCCCTCTCCCTCCGCACAACTGTGGATACACTTCCTCTAAATACAACCTTCCTGATCCTTAAAACCATTATCGTAATTTGTACATAAGCATATAAACCGATCAGGTAGTAATACACGATGCTAAAAAACAAAGAGGTACAATATCTCTAAATTATTTTCCTTAATATATCTTTTTTTTTGTACGGTTTTACCTTGACCCTAACCTCCTGCGCGAGTGAAGTTTAATTTGTACGTAGTTCACAGTAGATGGTCAAAGGAAGATCAATACTGTTATTGGTCAGTGTGTATTGAAGCGTTATAAAAGGAAATATAAATGTGAGGTATGTGGATCAAATCCTAAGTATGATTTGTCAAATGGGGAAAAAGGATGGATGACAAAATGTAATATTCAAAATGAAAGAATCCTCTGCCTGCCTTGGTGACACTAATCCACATCTTATCTCAGTTGGTAGCGCCTTTTCCTTTCAAACTAGTGATTCTGGTATTATTATTTTCTGGAATTGTTAAAAAATATGTTATGATGCAATCTTAGATCCTACTTTTTCATTAATAAATTAGTGTCCTGGGACTAGGTATGTGTTTATAATTTAGTTTGTCCATCGTATACTGATACAAACAGTTGGTTAATAACGTACCCGAAAATTTAACACCTCATATAAATACAAATTGAATAATGAACACGATATAACCTGCTAACTCAAGAAGCGTACTTGATGAGTGATAAAAACGTGAGTCGTAGCTTGAATCGTAAAATCAGCCGATGACGGGTAGAGCGAGTTTGGAATCTATGTCAGATGTACTAGGGGTGGTTTTTCCAAAATAGTTTTCCCCTCTCCCTCCGCACAACTGTGGATACACTTCCTCTAAATACAACCTTCCTGATCCTTAAAACCATTATCGTAATTTGTACATAAGCATATAAACCGATCAGGTAGTAATACACGATGCTAAAAAACAAAGAGGTACAATATCTCTAAATTATTTTCCTTAATATATCTTTTTTTTTGTACGGTTTTACCTTGACCCTAACCTCCTGCGCGAGTGAAGTTTAATTTGTACGTAGTTCACAGTAGATGGTCAAAGGAAGATCAATACTGTTATTGGTCAGTGTGTACGTGTTAGTTGTTCAATAAAACTCGTAGCTAAATAATGACTGGAGAGACAAATATACAACTACTTTGATCCTAAGCCATGCATGCCCTCCCCGTTCGATGTCCATATAAGAGGATGGAAATACACCAAATATTAATTCTTCTTATAAAAATTTCTTCTGATAGTTCATTCTATTTAACAGACAGTCTTGTCATATTTCAAGTGCCAATAGTCCAAGTATTCCCCATATTGGCAATCGATGGGACTTTCAGTTTTAATCCTAGCTGCCCATCGTAGCTTTGATCATCCGAAGCTAATATTGCAGACATTATTTCAATTACTAGCTTGAAGTAAACCACGTTACTAGTCTTGATCGTACCCGCGGTAAAAGTGTGGTTTGCCAATCTAAAAGCTTAAAATAATGTGCTATTTTCAAACTACATGCCTTAGTGGGCGAGTGTTCTAAGCCGCCACTTTCGCCATACACTGGACTGCTGATGATGGGGGAAATTGGGATTATAATACCGGTAAAGTGCACTTAGGGTTGTCTTTCCTAAATGATTTTACACGCTACCTCAACGTAAATGCGGTTACACTTACTCTAAAAATTCAACCTTCATCATCCCTAACAACTCCCTAACATACAACCCAAATAGGTAGCTATACATGGTGACAAAAGAAAAAATTATATATATATATACATATACATATATATGTATTTATATATATATGTATGTGTATATGTAAATAATTTTAAATATCACCTACTGTGGTTATTTCATCATAAGGTTATATATTTTATTAAATAAATAGTTTGAGTCTAGATATTTTCTTCAAATGGTTTTACTGGTTTGGTTATGATTAAATGGTTTATTGCTTCAAGTAAATGATTTATGGGTATTCATTTATTTCTTCTTACTAAGATTTTCTTTTTTTACAGAATATTTGGGCAAGTTCATTCTTACTTTTAAATGGTAATATATATATTAAACTACATGTGAGTTAAACATAGCTTTCTTGATTAATGGAGCTAATAATTTAATTAAAATAAATATCATGCTTCATTGGAACTGGTATAAAACATAAGAACTTAATATTGTAAATAATTGTTCATCTATGATAAATAATTGTAAGTTTTTTAACAAGTCAATAATAAATAAATTTATTATATATTTTTAAATTGGTAATTTATAGTATATTAATAATATAATATATATGTTAGAGAATAGTTGGAACATTTTAGAGGATGTGAAAAATAAATATATGTTGAACAATGCTAGCAAAAATATGTTAATGTTTATGTGAAACTTAACTATTAAAGTTCATTTATTAAAGTAAACCAAACTTGGTACCTATCATGACAATATAAATTTGTTGTATTAAGCTATTGAACTTTATTTTAAAAACAAATATTTTTATAACATGTAAATATGTGTATTTATAGGTTTCCTTAAGGTTCTTAATATTATGGAGCTGATTATAAATGTGATAGAGCAGGTGTTTCCTCATTGGGTTACAAATAAATAATAATGAAACTAAACAAACATTTTGCCAATAGAGTATTGATTAATCCTTCTTTTGTTCTACCATCAATAAAGTTGTTGACGGCAAGAGTTTTTCCGTGAACTTTCTTCATTTTATGTATCAGAATAGGATGTAATTTTAGCATAAGTCTTCTTTTCTAAAGGATTACTTTGAAATTCCATTCTCTTTGATTAAAAGTAAAATGAGTGTTTTAAGCAAACGTAAATGTTGCCAGCCGATTCCCTTGATGACGATATTTCAAAGAGTGTTCTCTAAATAAAGGGTGAGCTTTTGAATATATATAAAGAAGTTCTTCAAGAAAAATATTGTTTGTGTCTGTAAAGGCGTGTAGAGTGAAAGGAATTTTAATGTGGAGTTATATTATTTCCAAGATTACTTAATATGTATTATTCTATATATATTTGTTTATATGTATGAACTTTTATATTTGTTATTATATAAATTAAATACACTAAAATACAAATAATTTTTAAAATATATTATTTTGAAATGAATTTGTAATTTAATTTGTACAATCAAATAAGTACATTTCTTTTGGTTCTTACAATGTGATATCTATTGACAAGCCCGTTTATTTAATTTTATTATTATATAGTTTATAATGTGATTTAACAAAAATAAACATTATCGGTCAGTTTGAACAAATTCAACTCTCCTCTTTCCAAATACAAATCTTCTTTGTCAACTGAAAATATATCTTCTTAATTTAATTTGTCCTACTGAGTGAAATTATCTCTGTATTAATGTGTCAATATTTTATTCAGTATCAACTTGCCTTAATAGAACGTAAAATCCATAGGAAGTCAGAGGAAATGTGTTTATTTATTTAAGTAAAGTTTGAATCAAAGCTTTCATGCAATTACATTTTGCAAACAAGTTTACATCGTAAGATATTCCTTCAATGAATGTTTTCCTCTAATTAGTATGTACTGTACGTTTTAGGCACAAATATCACAAGTATAACTTAATGTTGTTTTTTACTTTTAACTCTTGGTCTATTTGAAATATGTTACATTTTACTAACGTTTGGTGGACTCTTTGACACCGAGACTGTATTTAATATAAACAAAATAACTATTAAATTACTACAACCAAAGGAAGGACTGAATTTTGGCCAGGTTTGATTAAAATTTATAAAATATATCCGTTGTATTATTTATTTTTTACGTTATTTTTTTTTATAATTCAAAAATATTTTCTAATTTTTTAACGCATTTCGTCTTGTCGTGTCGTAAATACTTGTTATAAATAATTGAACTACTCAAGTTATTAAGTGTATTATTACGCTGCAAAATATATTTTGGGTGACACAAATAGACCTGGTTTGTTCAGGCAACAAGTTCAAGGGAATATTCGAATACAGGAATAAAATATAAATGTAAGTGTATCTATAAATAAGTAGTAAATTCTCTAAGATAGCTGGTTTACATATGTTAATTTTGTTGTGAATTAATAAAATGTATCAAAATATATAGTAAAATATAAATAAGGGCTTTTATGATAAATGTAAGATTGTTCTTTTTTTAAAGACCACTTACTTATAACTACTATATGTTAGGGATTAAGAAGGTTGAATTTATAGAATGTGTGCCCACATTTTCCTGAAGGGAGAGTAGAAAACCATTTGGGAAAGCTACATCCAATCAGGTTTGAACCCTATATCACCGCCATTGTTCACTTATCTATTGTGAAAGTTATTTCCATAGATCATGAGGCCAACGAAGGGGGTTAAACTTAAAAAGATGTATTTCAATAAATAAATTATATATATTATTCATTGAGAAGTATTATAAACATAAAAGTATATTTTACCAACAGCACATATTATGATACTGGAATCATATTAAATATAAACAAAAGTTTATACCTGGACATAGGAATAAACTTAAATGTAATGGGATGGACTTCCGTATCAAGGTTGTCATATAATCTACGTCAATCGGTGAATGTATGGTCATTATTATGACAAGTTTCTCGCCATAAATTAGAGTATTTATTTGTATATTTGCACTAAAAATCCCAAAATGTTTGATCAGGCGAGGGATCTAACTTTAAACCTTGAGATTTAGATAAAAAATAAAGTTTAATCAGGGTTTTTTTCACCAGTCTACAATGATTTAACATTAATTACCAGGAGGCCTTTGTATTGGCTTAGAAGTGAAAACTGAAAAGCCTAAGTAAATGATTGATTATACAGAGAAAACAGATTGGAAACGATAATTTCGAGATTAATTCGAACAACGTTTCATTTGAGAGGGTTAATGGTTTTAAATATTTAGGAACAATTTTAATTAATAATAACGATATTAGATTGAAAATTGTGAAAATGATATAGTCAGGAAGTGCATGCTATTACTTGGTCAGTCAATTGTTGATACCTCAACCGTTGTCCAGGAATTTAATACTAAGAATATACAAAACAATATTTTTGGTTGTTCTCTATATAGATTTGAAAGTTAGTCTCTCACTTTACATGACTAAAACAAATTTAGGGTGTTCTAAAACAGGGTGCATAAAAAGATGTTCGATCCAAAAGGGATGAGGCTATTGGGGAAAGGATATATAATATATGATATGTATTAGATACTCTGTATCATCACAAAACATTGTTAGGATACCCAATTAGGTGACCTGGTGGTCTAGGGGTAAGGTGTCGGAATTCTGTGCTGGGGTTTGGGGTTCAATCCTAGGCCCCGGCACAGATTTATCTGATTACCAAACCCTTCCTTCACCGCTTGTGAATGTGGGGAATACCAGGCCACCACCGTGGTTCGGATTCCACGTTAAACTGTAGGTCCTTCAATTCATCTCACAATCACCCTACCATTACACATTAGCGTAAGTTCGTACAACCTGAATGGGTAGTAAGGCGCGGTGCTAGTAATAATAATAAAATAATAATAACCAAGTATGGTATATTACGGTGGGCAGAGCATGCGGAGTGAATGGGAGAATCTAGAACTGTTTCAGAGTACTGACTGGCAAACCCATTGGGGAGACCTAGACGCAGATGGGAGGATAACATTAGACTAGACCTGAAAGATATAATGCGTAATGAGGTAGATTGAATAGAACTAGCTAAAGATAGAGATAGGTGACAGATGTTTAAAAGTGCGGCAGTTAATTTTCGAATCACTAGTGTCATACTGTTAATAAGGGCCTATAATATATAGGTTAAACTTTTATAAAATGTGTAGTTCCAAAATTTATGTTTTTATAACCTTTGGAACTGTGATCCAAAAAACTCTGTTAAAACAATATACACCAATGCAACTTTGGGTTTGCACTCATATCCGCAATCTGCTTAAATTCACAAAATACATTTCTTTCAGGTTTGATCCTGAAAGCTACCAAAAATATTTTAAATACCCTAATATTTATATTATAGCTATTTCAGAAAACTTGTGATGAAATAGATTTTAATTTAATAAAAATTTTAATCACATGTTCCCACTCTTAACTTATTTCAAATCAATTAATATTTTCAGAACATAAAACTAAATACATCCACATATGTTGGGAAATCTTCTCACACCCTTGAATAATATATTTTTTTTTACAATGACTCTGTGCTATAAGCTTATATTTTATTTTGTTTAATACTCCCACACCCCTATTGCAAATACATGTGAAATATAACCACTTTGGAAACACTCCCTTTCTCTCTCCCACCTTCTTAGAACATGGTGATACCTACAGAAAGATAGAAACTACTGCTAAAATGTATTTCCAAATATATACTCAAAAAGGCCTTCTTCGCCTACTTCTGTTCACAACCTTATTGCAAAACATTCCATGAAAATTTAATCTCTGATTTTTATTTTTTCTACAACCTTAAACCTACTTGAGAGGCCCTAAACCAGTTCCATTTTCAAATTCAGTCTGTGATGCATTAATCTGCCATGTGCTAACATAATAATTATTCAGTATAAATTAATAAAAACAAGTTTCAACAAAATACAAATTTTTCACATTATACAATTACTATTATTATTATTTTATTATTAGTTAGCACCACATCTTACTATCCGTTCGGGTTATACGCTTTAAGTATTAACTACGCAAATGGATTAGGAATTGAGAAGGTTGAATTAGAGGAAGTGAACCCGCATATGCGTGGAGGGAGAGTGAAAAACCATTTTAGGAGAACCANCCCCCCCCCTAGTTCACCCGACCGAGATTCGAACCTCGATCTCCCCATCCTTGGCAGTCGAGCTCAACACGACTAGCGCGTTAGCTAACTACGCCAACGAGGCGGGTTACAATTACTAAAACTGGACTCTAGCCCAAGACTCTGCAGCACGAAAGTATTCTTACAAATTGGTTTTGACAACAAGGGGCTTCCAACAAATCACTCCCCAGTAGAGAACTCCACTCAACAATTTTTCTTGACATCGTGGGACTTATAAAAAATGACTCCCCAAAGAGCACTAATCATTACCTTTACAAACTTCCTATTTGCTTAGATTATGTTTTAAAAAATCCTAGGTCGAAAATAAGAGATCATCTTTTGATCCCTTTTTATAAATATATCATACATTATTGATGTTGTTTTGTCTCTACTTCGTGTGTACACTTAATAGAACAAAATTTTAAACGTAATTGTAGATTTTAAGGTGTTAGCTACATGATAAGAGTGTCCTAAGTAGGCTAGTACTTTTAATTTCAAAACAGATAATATATTTTACTAAAACTCATAACTTTCTTACCATATTTTATAAGATATTAACAAATATATAATAATTTAAATAATCATTTTATGTACTGGGCTAAATTATATATATTTTTAATATATTTATTCAAATTCTTAGCGATTTCAGATAAATTAAATTTAAATGGAAACAATATAGACCGTATATTGTTTGAAATTTTAATTATTATTAAAAGCTAAGACTTATATAAATTGCTCTAGAAATACATACAAAAATTAAATTTATATATTAAACCCTTGCTAAATTGGTAGATGTATTAGGTGAAATTACAAGTCAAAATGTATAATCTAAATATACTTCTGGTGGAAAAACATATTTTCAGATATGAATATTTATATACAATTAATAATTAATCATCAACTAGACCATAAACGAGTTGAGTTGTTTTTAACGTGTCAACCTATATTTTAGACTTTTCATAAACTCGTTTATGGTCTAGTTGATGAATCATTATAATAATAGTTATTATTATTATTAGCACCGCGTCTTACTACCCGTTCAGGTTGTACGCACTTACGCTAATGTGCAATGGCAGGGTGATTGTGAGATAAAATGAAGGACCTACAGTTTTTATGGAATCCTAACCACGGTGCAGACCTGGCATTCCTCACATTCACAAGATGTCTTGTCAGAGGTGAAGGAAGGGTTTGGTAATAAGAAAAATCTATGCCGGGACCAAGGATTGAACCCCGGACGCCAGCATAGAAGTCTGACACCTTACCACTAGACCACCAGGTCACCTGATTCATTATTAATTGGGTATAAATATTCATATCTGAAAATATGTTTTTTAAGCAGAAGTATATTTAAATTATACATTTTGACTTATAATTTCACCTAATTCATCAACCAATTTAGTTACGGATTGCGCTAGTCATGTTGAGCTCAACCGCTGTGGATGGGGAGATCGAGGTTTGAATCTAGGTCGGGTGAACTGGGGTGGTTTTTCCTAAATGGTTTTCCACTCCTCCACGCAAATGCGGGTTCACTTCATCTAATTCAACCTTCCCAATTCCTAATCCATTAGCGTAATAAATAAAGCGTATAGCCCGAACGGGTAGTAAGACGAGGTGCTAAATAATAATAATAAAGTTACGGTTTAATCTATAAATTTAATTTATATATCTATTTCTAGAGCAATTTATCTAAGTCTTAACTTTTAATTATTACCACTCCTTGCTTTCAAACATTTTTTATAATTTTTTCTAAAATGTTATTTAATTATTATGTTTTTATCTTGTTCAAACCATTGCTTGTGAGTTAAATCATGAATACGTATCACTATTAAAAATAAGTTTGTAGCGACGTGTACACGAAGATGTTGACAGATGTTATTTGATTGTGTTTCTAGCGTTACGTTTAATTAAACCCGGGGGCTATTTAGAACCCTTACATTCTCTGAAGTTCTACCTCCTTGGTTTCATTGTGCGTTCCGTCTACAAGAGTGGAAGCTAAGGATGTTAGCGATATAAAGGTGGAGGATGAAGAAAGAAAGAAAGATAGTGAAGTTACCGTTTGTTTGCACAGTATATATCTCCATGGAGTTTAACAAGGACGGTGTTAAGTGGATTTCCAACCCTGGTTCGTAATTCTTCACCTCCTACTTATACTTCCATCCATTTTTTTTTATCTCTATTGTTTACATATGAAGTGGGTAGATCATTAGTAGAATAAGTCAGAACATTCAGTTTTTTCCAATAACGTCGTGACACACATATTATAAATAAATATTTTAATTTCGGTTTAGAAATGGATTTTTTTTTACATCCATTAATGTATCCAGCCTGTGACCTGGGTCATTATTTTATTCAAGCGATAGACTAGGACAGGCAACACATCCAGTCACCAGGCATTGATTTCTCACTTTGAAAGTGTAAACCCACATTTAACCAATTATAAATTTTTTGGACGTGCTGGAAATTGAACCTGGGTCTCTTAGCTCAGTAGACAGACACGATACTGACTGAGGTTTAAAAATTAATAAAAAATGTTCATTTATTATTATAAAAATATTGAATATATATTGTGTGTTTTGGTGTACTATCCAGATACACCTAATATATCATATCCATTTCATGTCTATGTTTGGAAATATCAGTTTTCTAGAGAACTAGTGAAATGTTTATGTTAATATTTTCAACACCTCTTTTAAGATAATGTATCGATGTTTATTAATTGTTACATTTTCTTATTTTTTGTTATTATTCCGGTAGTTTTCTATTGAATAATGTCAATTTTATCGATATTTACTTACTGTTAAAATTATAGAGGATGTATGCATATAAAAAGTATACTTAATCAACATGCTTATATTATTGAACAAACCGTTACCGAAAAGAAAATTATTTTAAAACAATAAAAAAAATCTTTAACATAACCGTGTGTTCCCATGATTCTGCATTTCCACGCTAAACTAAAAGGTCCAATCGCCTTATAAGAATGTTTTCCTGTAAGAATTGTTGTAGTTCTATTTATCATGTAAAGCACAAAATATCAATTTTAAACAAACTTGTTAGTCATTTTTTTTAAATTTAGATGGTTCAAAAATCAGGTCATCTGTAAACCAATCTTTAATTATTATTTTTTTACTAAGGGTGTCGCATTCACAAGTCATAGCCTTAAGATTTAATCGCTCCTTATTACTAAAGACTTAGAATGTTTTCCAAATTAACTACATTAATTTGAAGTAAAGAATCAAAATCAAATAAGAGCTCTGATATAAACATATAACATATAAAGATAAAGTTTTAACGAACCACACTAAATCAATTCGGCTCTAGCCCCAGGGACAGACAGACAGACGGACGTACAGACGTATGTACAGACAAACATACATGGTGACAAGCATAAATAGATGGAGAAAAACATAAATGTTTTGCAGTACAGTATTGTCTCCATACGATAAAGTAAACAAAATTACATTCAAATGAATCAAGGGAATAAATTTAAGACGTATTTGTAGCACTTTTATGTATATGAAAGACTTGATGGGAGATTTGCTTAAACTTATTTTATAGCCAAGATAGTCCTTGGAGCATGTATTTCCGCTCATACCCCTTACTATCCACCCCCTCGCACCCCATGGGTCGATTGGATAGTCCCCAAATCTCTGAATTAGGTTATTTTTTATGCCCAGTACATGATCATAGAAAGACCGTGAAAGCTTTCAGAAGTAGTCCTTAGGGGATATTTTTGTAAAGGTCGTAGAACCCTGTAAACTAGAAATGGTCCGAGTACAATTACTTGTCGCACAAACCTACTTTCAACTATTCGTATCTCCCGTATGGAATCGCAAGGGAACAAGATGCAGATACTCAAAAAACAAGTGTCTGAGAATCTATTACGATCAATCCTAGCACTTCGACAGTTAGGTAACCATACCAATGTTTAAATATATCAAGTATCAATGTCCACTTCCAAAGGTTTGTATGGGTCCTCAAATCTTCTCATCCAGAGGCTTAGAGACCATGTTATTGACCCGGTAGGGTCTTACAAACGTCCCACAACCCTGCTCGAGTAAGGGAGACGCTGATCGTCAGAATACCATGCAGAGCTGTTCCTTACTATTGATCAGACTGATCCATAGTCGATATTGACAGATTGTGGTACAATTTCAGGAGCCAAAAACCAAAATGTATAAAATTAAGCACTAGGTATTCAATATTTTCTTAAATTTATAAATTCAAATCACTTGATATAAGATTATAAATAAAAAAACTTTCGAGCAGTCACCATATTAAAATGGGTAGTTATATTGAAAAGCCATGCAGGCTTCATACGTTGATCGGTGTAAGGTCAATGACTGTCCCTGCCAAATTTGGTTGAATCTGTCCCACGCATTTAACAATTAGCACAGACAGACAGGTGAAATGCTAAATGTTCAAGTTTTGTTTAGTTAATTATCTAATCTCGACGTTTGTATAAGTCAGAAGTGATTTTAAAAATGTAACAATATTGTTTATTAGATATTTCTGTGTATAAAACACACAACAATGTTTTTTTTTAAAGAAACATAAGATTTATATAAGTTTAGTTTAACTTTTTGAAGAATACATTTTATTTTAATCTGTTGTAAAGATTTTACCGTTTCCACAAAGTACAGAAAAATTATAAATACTTTACTAAAATATAAGTGGTAATTTATTTTTATGTTGAGTATAACATTTTTTAACTACTTATATATAGCAAATAAAAATAAAATTCCTAAAAAATAATTACAAAATTTTAACAAAATAAAGTTCAACTTAGTAAAAGGGCACTTGTAAACAAAAAGCTTTGATCCAAAGTTTTAATACAAAACATCAAGAAAGATTAATGAGCATACATATGAAAGAAAAGAAGAGAGCCATCTCAAAGATAAAGAGTTTAACTTTGTTTAAAAGAACGAATGAAAATACCATTACAGTTAAATTCAGCTACACCAGAACTCTTTCTTCATTATTTCAAACTAGAACATTATGGACGATATACTACAGTATTTAAGAAGCATATCACTGAATTTTTGGAAATAAAAATGTAATAACCGTGTTCTACTAACCTTTCTGGCTGTTTTTACGCCCAGACTAATAACGTATGGATGAGAAAATTAAATAATAGATGATATATACTCGTATAGTGTGTGGTGAAGAAGTATGAAACCATATAGGTAAAACTCCCTAAGTATATCTGACCGTGAATCGAACCTCAACCTTTGAAACTTCATAAATACAATATATTGTGAGCGATAAGCCTCAGGCAACGTGACCAACATTGCGTGTGTGTGTGTGTGTGTGTGTGCGCGTGTGTGTGTAAAAATAAAGTATAGGTAAACGAGTAATGGAATATCAATAATTTAGCACGTAGCCCTTGTTTATTTTTACCATTTAAAATATTAACAGTCTAATCAATATATAAAACTAAAACGTGTATTCAAAACAAAAAAAGGAACTAAAATAATCGAAAATTAGAGTAAACATGTATGGTTTTTTTTTAGCGTTATACTGTCTGTGAGAGCTTTATAATTGTGTTACTACAATGATTTGGTAAGAATGAGGAAGGTTTTTAATTAGGATTTAGAGGAAATTTTCCCGAATGGAGAGTAGTAAAGTATTTATGGGGAAAAAAATAAGAGTATATCTGGTAGGAATTCGAACACAAGCCTCCATATTAATGTCAAGCTCGATTATATGATACACTTGTTAAACCTATTAGGCAAACGTTGTGAGCATTCTTATAATATATTTAAAACAAAGATTACTAAGAATAGGCGATTTAAAGCCAAATTTGATCTAATGTCTGGCCAACTAAACAATAGCGCAAAATAATTTAATATAAGGTGTACTTGAGAAATTTTATTTTTTACAATTTAATTAAATGAATTGTTTTTATTTCTGATACAAATATCTTTTCCTAGCGATTAAATATAACTTTTGTAATTTTTAAATACTGTGTTTCTATAGTATTTTTTTATAATTAAACCTTTATATATAAACTATACGCACATATAAAATATATTAAATCAATTTATAAATAATGTCTCATATGTGGTTTAATACATCATCCTCACAATATACATTTCCAATGAGTGTGATTTTTATGCTAAAATTTGGGTTAGCATACACAAGGTTGGTTTTCCCCAAAGATTTATCACAGTGAATTTCCGAATTTATTTGAACGGATGCTTCAGCATTTCATATAAGCACCCTCCTTAACCTTATTTCAGTAATTCAGCCGTTAAAAAGATGCATAGTAAACACTTTTTTCTTCTGGATACATTTTTTTAACCATATCGATATTAAAACTTGTCTACAACAATATTTGAATCAAATTGTTCCAGAGATTGGTGGTAGATACACTTCTGGTTACATCCAACGACTCGTGTTTGGGAGTCAACCAAACTCTTAGAAAGCCAAATATAATGCAACAGATTTGAATAAATGTGAGATGATTAACATTTTAAACTGGATTGTATAGTAAAGTGGTGGGAAAGTATAATGCTTTTCAACAAAAATAGTAAAAGCTGTAATACTAGTAGTTCTGAGAAAAGTAGATATTGCATCCTCTACTAAAAAAATGCTAACTACGTTATGTTAGGAATCGTATGTTCTTATCATTACTAGTGTATCAACATTTCTACTTGGATTTCAAGTGAAATATCTGCTTGTAAATTAAGTTAGCCATGCTACAAATTGATACTGCATTAAATAATGCAGTTTATTCTCAGAGAATAACCATCATTCTCACTGTTTAAAAGTCAGTCTCAAAATGTACGATAATACGTGCTATATGTTCAATCGATTGCCTAGAATTTTAAATTAAGACAACTTAAGATGAGCTACTAAATCAAAAACCATTCGAAGAGCCACCGTATTGAAACAGAAAACTAAATTGAATGACAATGTAAATATTTCGTTTGGCCTAGTTAAAAAGAATGTCACTGCTAAATGTCTTTAGGATTGGTAAAAAAAAATGGACAGGTACTGTGTACGGATAGACAGAGGAAACTCCAAACTGTCAATGAGTCATAAGTCTGAATAATTCTACTTTATACCTTAAATGGTTATATAAAATTTGAAGTATTAGTAAACAATAGTCCAGAAATAAGCTTGTAAGTATAGTAGCTAGATAATTAATTAGCTATGAACTATGACTTTTAAAGCTGATATGGGCGAACATTATCAACCCGATCTCTTTGACCAGATAGCGGCCCGCACTCCACACTCATTGCAAAGTTGACCCTCACAGTAACCTGAAAGGGGGGGGGAAAATATAAAGCATCGGTGGCAGATGTGAAATCGTTAAAGATTACAAAAAAATATTCAAAAAATTCATGATGCATTTTATTATGTATTTTTTTTGATTAGTAAAAATATTCATAAATATTTATTTATATTGCTAAGTTGTTTTGTTAAAGTCTATGTGCGTGCATATTTCAAAATAATTATTGGGATATAAATAACTTTTTTCATTTGGAACTACCAGCAAAAAAAAAACATTTATATAACAAGTATTGAAAATAACTGTTTATTAAGTGTAGTGTAGTAATTTGACTGGAATATTAAATATATTTTCGGCCCCCGGTACAAACTACAAAATGATCATCAGATTTGGCCCTTGGTATTAAAAACGTTGGACCACCGTGCCTTAGACCACTTCTGCTCTACGCCCTCTCATATGTTCCTTCGTGTCAGGTAAAGGGGGCGGAAACAAAAAGGGGAAGAGTGAGAGAAAAAAAGTGTATGTGAGAGAGTTTGTTTAAAATGAAAGTTTTATGATTTGGGCAACACTCTTTACTTTATTAACCGAGAGAAGTTTCACTTGCCATGAGCTGGCTTGCTGGGAACATTCAACTAATATTAAAGCAGGCAGAGTTGCCTCACTACCATCGTATTCAACTGGCCTAGAAAATTGGGGGATTTTTCCTTATTCACATCTTAGGGCTCATTGATGTTTGCGATTCGTGTCGTCGGACGGCAAAACTCGTCCGGTGTGTAAGGTTATTTTATGCATGCACATTTAGTCGTCTGTTGGACAAACTAGTAGGGGGGATGAAAATATGTTATCAGTGTTGCCAATGTCTTGCAGTAGAATATGGATCCGTGCATGTTGTTTGTTGCTTATTGGTTGACCTAAAGAAAAATATGGAAATAAATATGGGATGGCCATTAATATAAAAAATGCAAGATACGTAGATGGTGCCTTTCATATTCCACAAGAAAATTACACAGAACACAGCTTGAACACAATTATAAGACGCCACTTGCCGAAACACTTAAGACAACAGGCACAAAAAGCTAAGTAAGAGGTTGGATGAACTGATTTTTTAAAAACGTACGACAAGCAACTCACGCATTTGCATAAAAGGAACCTTTAAACTACATGCACATAGAGCAATAATAATATTTAGCACCGCGTCTTACTACCCGTTCGGGTTATACGCTTTAAGTACTAATTACGCTAATGGATTAGGAATCGGGATGAAGTGAACCCGCATTTGCGTGGAGGGAGAGTGGAAAACCATTTAGGAAAAACCACCCCCTGTTCACCCGACCGAGATTCGAACCTTGATCTCCCCGTCCTCAGCACGACAAGCGCGTTAGCCAACTACCCAACCGAGGCGGGTCATATAGAGCAACCGGACTAGTTTTTGCCGCATGCGATTCCTAGGACACGACGACACGTTCTTGAAATCGCAAACGGCATTTAACTCGGACGACAGAGCATACAGGGATCGATTTGTTCCCATTGATTTTTAAAACGGGCGAGTTTTTTCCGTCGGTACGAATCGGATGTATAAAAGAACCCTAACTTATGTACTTATCTTAAACGTGCGAATTTTTTTTATTTGTTTATATTTATATGCTGTTTATTAACACCGTTGAACCCAAATGAACTCATTACGCTAATGTGTATGATAGGTAAGTTTGGGTACAATGGAATTGTTCCTGCATCTACGTGAAGGTAAATGGGAAAAAACCAGTAGGAGAAAACACCTGCATCACACGCAAACGGAATTCAAACCCCTATCTATTCCCCAATTATCGGTAGTCCAGTCTGTTGTGATAGTGATGCCTTAAACCATTTGATCACTGAAGAGACTAAATACGCATATTAATAATAGAAATGGAGTAGGGATTAGTAATATTTAATGACTGGAAAACGTATCTGTATTTGTGCTAAGGGAGAGTGTAAAACAATTTCTTAAAATAATTTCTTAGTAAATTGGACAAGAATTTTAACACTGATATCCCCGTTACCAGAAAATTAGAATGTATGTGCCTGACGCTTATCCCGCGTGCCCACTGATGCTTGCAAGGTTGATATATATATATAATTATATATTATATATATTATTATATATTATATTTTTTTATTTATTTATATATATATACCTTGAAAATCTGGCTAAAATATAAACGGTAGTAAAAATATTTCTGGTTAAACACCCGTAACATTGATGTCTTAAACTTATTACGAGAAACTGAAGCTGGGATAAATTCATATAAATCAATTAAATGTAGGTTTTACATTATAAAATGTATGTATTTATGAATACAATTTGTATTTATATCTTGGAACTCTTTATTTGGCCATGTTTTATGGCCATTTCAGCCTAACCCCATATTTACTCTTATGGTTTAGGAATAAACGACGAAATCTGCTTCGGTGGCCGCAAGGTCTAAGACGTTACTATAATATTAGACTAGACGGCCTATGACAGGGAGATCGGGGATTTAATCCCGTTTGAATGTACTGAAGATAGTTTTTTTCTAAAATATATTTCCACTCTTCCTCCACGCAAATGCAGGTATACTTCCTCTGAAAAAATTCATCCCTCCACGTTCCTAACTCATTAGAGTAATTAGGATATATGCATAAAACTCTAACAAATAGTAATACGTGGTTCTGAAATAAAAATTAAAACAATAAGAAAGGAAGAATTATAACGTAAATGTATCAGTATTTGAGTGGAGGGAAAGTGGAAAACATTTTATTAGAAACAACCCTTTTGCATCAGACCGGCATTCAAACCCCCAATCTTTCAGTCCCAGTGAATCTAGTCTAGTTCAAGAAAGACGCCTCTAGATCAGCGTTATTCAACCTTTTTTAGAGCTGCGGACCTGCGAAAATAGGAGATATATTTCACGGACCAGCTGACGGCTAAGATATAAATAAAAACAAATGTACACCTATATAGTATTTTATTTATTAAATCTAATGTTGTGAAATTACAATTTTTTGTTGGTGCGACATCTGCTGCTTCTGCTTTGTTAGAAAATCTGATATACGTGGCTGCAGCGTTGTTTCTGAGAGACGAAGCGCTGCATTACCATCCATTCGATTTCTCTGTTTTGTTTTTATTACTGACATGGCTGGAAAAGTCTTTTCACACAAATAGGAAGTCAAAGAAACGAGCAACAATCTTATAGCTTTATAGCTCAGAGACGAATATTCTTTTTCTAGTGATATCCAAAATTGAGACAGTGATTGCATTTTATGTCTGAACACCAGAGTGGCATCAGAAGACAACTATATAAGCTTTTCTTTTTCACGATTATCAAGGTCACATGATTTTATATCTTCCAAGAAGGGATTATTAATCCAGAGGTTACCTTTACGAGAATTCTTATTTTCAAGAAAATAATTATTAACGTTTTCAGCTAACGCCCTTAAATGTTGAATTATTATGTTGAATATGACATTCTGGTTGACATAAGAAGCAATCAAAAATTCTTCCAAAAGTGGAAACATTTCTATATCTTACTCCTGTACGTGACTATCCCAAAGATCCAGCTTCTTTTTCAAGGCATCCATTTTATTTCTCAGTGTAAAAATATTTGTACAAGAGCCCTGAAGAGAAATATTAAGTTCATTAAGAAGGTTAAATATGTCCGCCATATACGCAAGCTTAGCCATCCATTTCTCATTCAACAAAAGTTCTACTAGGTCAGATTTTCGTTCTATCAGAAACTGCTTTACTTCTTCCTTCGGTTCGAAAAGGCGATAGAGAACCCTTCCTCTCGATAACCACCTCACTTTTGCATGAAGGAGATGTTGGTGGTTTGAGTCCATACTCTCACACAGTGTCGTGAACAGCCTGAAGTTCATAGCTCGACTATGAGTTTCATTAATAATCTTCACTGCGTCTTTCATCTCAGTGTTTAGATCAGAAGAAAACTTATTTGCATCTAGATGTTCTCGGTTGATCATACAGTGAGTGGACAAAGCTTCTGAGTGCGTGACTTCCTGTATTTTCGCAACTACTCCTGAGCGACGTACAGTCATGCCCGAAGCACCATCCTTACACACTCCGACACATTTGCTCCAGTCTAAGCCCTGCTCTTGAAAATACTCATTAAGTGCATAAAATATCTCTAAACTAGTGGTCCGTACAGGTAAGTCAAGGCAACAAAGAAGTTCTTCCCCTAAGTCTTCATCTTCACTAAACCTCAGGAAGCAAAGTAGGATAGCATGGTTACTCACGTCAGTTGATTCATCAAGTTGAATCGCGAAACACTTAGAGTTCTTTATCCCCTTTACAACTTGCTTTTCAATATCGGTGGCAATATCAACAATTCTCCTCTGAGTGTTGGTGTCTGAAAGTGGTATAACCTCTAAATTTTTATAGGCTTGAGAACCCGAAATTTCTAGTACGACATCTAATTTGCTAGGCTTTACTAACTCCTAACCAATAGTAAACAGTTTTTTAGTTTTAGCTATTCGAAGCGCAACTAAATAAGACGCCTGAAGCATCGATTTGTCACAAATCTTCATAGTTTTCATTTTACTTTTCTGAATGTTCATTTGGTCAAGTAATCTTTCAAAAAAGTGCAGTGGCTTATCACTAAAATCTTTATGCTTCGAATGCAAATGGCGAGAAAGTTTGTAAGGTTTCTTAGCATCACTTGACAGAATTTAGGAACATATTACACAAAGGCCGTGGCGATAGTTCACTGCCAGGAGCCAAAATAAATCAAGCTTTAAATATTACTTATCGTAATGCCTAACAAAGTTTCCTTTTCTCTCTTTGGTTTGTATTGCACATTCTGAAGTATCAACATATTTATTTTTATTTGTTTCTTCTAGACTTGAAGCACTAGTACTTGGCATACTTTCAGTACCATCACTACTATTCTCCTTAATCCTTGCATATACTAAATAAGGTTAAAAGGTTTTGCTATTTGAATTTTTTTCCCTACATTTTTAAGGGTTTCAAAGTTTATGATAGAAATAACTTGTTTTCCGAAATAACACAATATTAGAAAACAATAGGCACGAGTGTGATAAAATAAGAAATTTCTTGACGTGTCGTTGACAGGTGAGCTGTCGTAATACTTGAATTCAGCGGCTGCGCACATAGCCTATTTAGCACGGACCTATTTAGCACACCCCTATCTCATTAATATGGACATGAGAATAGCCCGAATATGTAGTGAGATGAATTGTGCAAAAATAGATAATTAAATAAATAGACATTTACTGTCAACTGTATTGTCTGCTCTGTGTATTTAAATGGATACGTTGTGCGGGTTACTTCTTAGGATACTCGGGAGAATCCCCCAAAATGTATTTCCCTAAAGATATTGTCGCTTCCTACTTTCACTCTAAAGGTTCATAAAAAAGTATTCAGCCTTTTACACTGATTACATGGCACCTTATTCTAAATCCTCTATTCCCTACTCACGCATTTCTGGTCTTCTCATTCCAATATTTGCTACTTCAAAGCATTGATTAAAATGAAGAGCCATCTCACCGGAGTTCACGTGGCATCAGACGATAAGTTTTCAACGCACTAGTTTCCCGATACTAGGTATAGTACGTTGGGTGATTTATCTTGGTGGTTTCCCAATTCCCTCTCTAATCTTGAACGAGTGAAGTTAATCTTTACAACCAACCTCACCCTTCCTCTATCATCCCAAATAAGTTAAACCATATATAACACTTGTGTTAACGTAATTATCTTTTTTGACTGGCATAAAAACTAATTTAATACTAGTTTTATAATGACTGATTTAAAAAAACAATCTTTGAAAATTCCCCTCACGAATTTGTTAAAATCTATTAATGGGACATAGCATTGATAATTTGAGGGTGGTTTACAAATAATAGATATTTTAAAATTTGGTAATATTTAAATAGGTTTTGAATAAGTTCTTTTAAGTTTATACATGAAAAATGTTTTATGTGATAAAAAATATAATTTCGTTTTTTCTGATGAAAACTTAAGTGTAGTTTACTAAAAAGGTACTTTTAGAAAAATATTCTAAGAAATAATACACTAGATAAGAAATTGTGTGCATTGTGTCATTCCATTAATTTATATAAAATCTCACAGGAAGATTTCTTCCAGCCAATGTGATGAATACACTAAGCAACTTTATTTGAAGACAGTTCCTAGAATAACACAGCAAAATAGATAAAAGGTTCGGCCGAAGGAAGCAATTTTAGAGTTTTTATAAAATTACATTTTTTGACCAAATAAACCAAATATTTATCCAGTAGCAACATAGAGTTTAGTTTTCTCTACATACTATTATCAACAGATATTTAATATCTGCCAAGGGTCTCCATGAATTATGTCAACACATTTTCTCTTTATTTAAAATGTTTTGACAAAATTCCAAGACACCCTTGACAGAAATTCAATACCTGTTGATATTAGCATGTTTAGAAAACTAAATTCCATGTTGCTACTAGAGAAATATTTGATTTATTTTGTCCAAAATATTTCAATTCTATAAAAACTGTAAAAATACTTGCGCTACCTTTGGTCCCATCTTAAAGATGTAAATTAAATCTAAGACTTAGTAAGCCATTTAGACAAATACATATTTAGTAACTCATAGTTTCGGTTTCACTCATATAGCTATAAAATTCTCTGAGTAAAAGTGATATTGCATTTAACATATAAATTGTGTGTAAACTTGTATTTACAGTATGTGGCAAGTAAGAAATAAAGCCTAGTCATCCTGATTTAAAGCCTAAGTAGCTACAATTCTTCTGAATTTTTAATTTTCAAGAGTTCAACGTTTTATCATCCAAAAGGAATATATTCATAGTTTCACTTACATTATAAGAATATTAAGGTATAATTTAGAAGCAGTACACCAGAATTTGTGTTGAGAAGATGTGGGAAACCATATAAGAAAAACCACCTCAGTACAAACACTCTTAATTCAAACAATATTAGACTGAAAACTTTGTCAATGCTCCGATTGAATAGAGTCTTCTTTAATGTCGAGCTGTGTTGATGAAATATTAATTTTATTTTCTATTTGTGAGGGCAGCTACATTTAGGAAATATCATTCATACCGAATTTGGTATTTAAAATTGTTTATATGTAACTTCTAAGGTAAAAATTGTTACTCTTAAACTTTTGAATACATAATTATCATTTGATTAACCTATTTTAAATATTTCAATATTTTTAAGTAATTTCGTTTTGTGAAACTCTATTTCCAAATAAAAATAATGCAAGGGAAAGTTCTAAGTCCTTGTCTAAAGAAGCACGTAAATAGATATATCTTTTAACACAAAGAAAAACTGGACGTTGGAAAAAGAGGATACATAAATAAAGACCCTTATTGTGTGAGCTTATGTTAGCCCCTAGTAGATATACCACCGCTCTAACACTGCATTGCGGGCGTGTTCACTAATTCAAGCGTGCGCCATCTGAGACCTGGGGCGCTACGCGACATGCACTACAAACTGAATTATGTCAGTCTTTCTAAAACATTTGTGAGAGATACAACCTTAAGAGGGGGTTGGAGGATGGGGGTAGCCCACCCTTAAATTGAGGTAGAGGGATGAGAATAAGAGAGGATACCAGGACCATGATGTAACAAAACTTGTTTCCTCTGAGAATTAAACTTTTATTTTAATTAATGTTTCTAAACAAGCTCTGTTTCTTTAGTTATTTAAACTTTTGATTTATATTGATATTTTGAAAGGTTTGTTTATTTAGTAATTGAACATTTTGCATACAATCAATGTGTTTAAAAATGTTGTTTACTTAGTAATTTAACAGTTTATACATAATAAATGATTTTATAAATGGTTGCTTAGTTAGTGATATAACCTTTTATTCTAATTAATATATTTAAAACTACTTTGTGTATAGTGATTTACCTTTCATTTTCAACAATCTTTCTAAGTGAGCTGGGTTAGTTTTTGGTGCGGTAACATTTCTTATGATACAGTGAGCTACAACTCACTTAAACTAAACATGTTTTTGCATAATCTGAAGAGTACATTTACTCCACCTTTTCATCCACACTCCATCCTTTCTCTATTCCTCCCTTCCACCCTTTCTTCTTCGCCTCTGAGGCTTTTAAGTGAAGTCTTGGTCGTTTTCTATAGAACAAAGTTTCAACCAGTTTGACCAAGCTCAGCTCTACCATTAACTTTTGTTTGGCTTTATGTACCTTATTTGAGATATATTTGTATATATGTTATTTTGTTAATCCACTTAATAGAGTCAAGAAAGGAGTTTGGGGTGTTTACGGTTTCGTAAGAGTTTGATTTTGTTCCAAGTCGTGATTAAAATAATTAATAAAATCTCTAATCAAATTATTTAACCCAGGTGTTATCATTTCAAGCACAATGGTTGGATGACAATAGTTTTCCATTATGTACTTGGTTAAACTAGTTAGGTAGGTCGTTTTCATTAACAGATATGTATTTAGTAATATCAACACGCGTTAGTGGGCCAACGATATAGCTAGTCAAACTTGCAATAGACTGGATTTGATTTATTACAGGGAAGTCACGGTTCAAATCAAAAACGCGTGTTCTGAAGATTATTTTATAGTACACTAATCCGGGTAAATTTCCAACACTATTATTATAGCCAATAAATAAACCTTGTTTTAAAACTTACTAACAAAACAATATATAAGTATATTATATATATATATATAAATATTTTAAGATAAATGGCACATTAAAACTATTAAAAATTAAATTATCATATTTTGGTGGATTTTTAGACAAAATTTGGCTTGGGAAAGAGTTGAGATTTGAAAATATTTTTGGGGAGGATTTTGCCAAAATATACGGGTTTTAATTTATAATTTTTCTAATAGTAGTGCAATTTTATATGAATTGAACGTAATTTGGGGAAAGAATTTGGTTTCTTAAAGAAAAATTGCAATTATTGATTATATTATTATTAGCACCGCGTCTTATTACCCGTTCGGGTTATACGCACTTACGCTAATGTGTAATGGTAGGGTGATTGTGAGATGAAATGAAGGACCTACAGTTTAACGTGGAATCCTAACCACGGTGGAGGCCTGGCATTCCTCACATTCACAAGATGTCTTGTCAGAGGTGAAGGAAGGGTTTGGTAATCAGATAAATCTTTGCCGGGACCTAGGATTGAACCCCGGCCACCAGCATAGAAGTTTGACACCTTACCCCAAGACCACCAGGTCACCATATTGATTATAAGTTTATAGTAATATTATAGATTCAGAAAGCGTGTGGAGAAGCCAAGGTATAACATTGTATATTCAAAATTAATAAAGAAGATGAGGAAAGCTAAATTACATTGGTTAGTAAGTCCTATTGAATTGAGCTTAAACGCATTTAACAATATAAAAAGTAAGACAAGTACCATATTTTGAAACAAACACAAAAAGTATCTAAAGGGTAAAGCTAGAGAAACAGATCAAAATATCAGGCATAAGAATATCAAGAAACTTTATTTAGGTACTAACGGATACAGAAGAAGTTATTAGGCTAGTGTCAATTTAGTGATGTATGATAATGTTAATCTTATGGCAGACTCGAATGATGTTTTTAATAGATGAAACGAACATTTCAAGCATATTTTGAATGTTCGTGAAGGATCCAAATTGTGTGAGGCTATCAAAATCCACTCCGCTGAACCACTAGTTCAAGAACCAAGTATTATTGAAGTCAAATAAGTTATCAGGAAGTAACAGAATCACAAGGCTCCGGATATATATTCAATTCCAGTAAAGTAAATAAAGGAAGGTGGTCTCATATGGAACCATTATTTATTACCACAAGAATGGAAGGAAAGTATAATAATACCCATTTTCGTAATGGTAGATAAAACACAGTTTAATAAATATGGAGGTATCCCCTTATTACCTACATGCTACAAAATTGTATCTAAATAATTTTAATGAGATTGACCCTATATTTAGAGGAAATAATTGGGGATCATCAGTGTAGATTTCAACTATATAAAAAAACATATAAGAGTTTTACTATTTACCATATTAGGAAAATAGGGTCAATACAACATGACGGTGCATAAATTATACATTTTTTAAAAAATCAACCTAGAAAAATTATATGAAATTAATTTTCATGTATTTTGAGATGACACAAAACTTTTCAATCTTAATTAAGTAGTCACTAATGTAGTCCCTGCCTAGTTATTACTACTATGACCCCATCATGATTCTAAGTACTACCGTAGCCCCAGTTTATTTTTAAATTACTATTTTGACCTCAGTCTAGTACCAACTAGTATGACCCCAATATCGTTTCATTTCCCGCATTAGTATTCTTTCTACTTCCTGCTAATTGTGTGTTTAATCGATCCTATCACCTTTTTTTGTATTTTATCATCCTCCAAGTTATCGTTAAATTTTATCGCATCCTGTGGAAGGAAACGAGGCGTCGAAGAGGGACGTAATTTCCTCAGGATTTGAAATAGTCTCCTCCGGTTTTTACATGACCATGTGTGAATCAAACGTAGAATTTCACCCCTCAGCTTGATCTTGAAGAGCCTCATTTGGTCAGAGCAAGCGTTAGTCGAATCACCACTAGAATAATCTAGAAGATATCAAATAAAAATCTAAAAATTAACCAAGTAAAACTTTTTTTTTTTGGATGACACAATTTGTCAAAAGTGACATCCATTTTGCTCACATGATTCTGCACATAAACATTTGGAAGTGTATATATATTTAATAATTTAATAATATTATAAAGAGTAAAGATTTATTTTTTTGTTTTTTTGTTTGTAATGGATAAGCTCAAAAACTACTTGACCGATTTTAAAAATTCTTTCACCAATATAAAGCTACATTATCAGCTAGTAGCATAGGCTATAATTTATTTTTAAAATTAAATTTATTCCTCATAAAAATGTCGATAGTCACTCATATTTTATGGTAGAGTCTATGATGATTCTTCAATATGTGTGTTGAAAATAATAAAGGGGGGGAGGGGGAATGGTCTAGTATTTAATAACTTCTTAAGGTAGGACTTATTTGGTTTATTGATGTACAGTATACCCGGTTCTGTCTTACACTATAAGCTAAACCAATGTGGATCCATTTAAAGTAGGCTTGCTATATTTCAGGGCAGATGAAGTGTACATAATATTACCCACGAAGGGAGGTAGAGACAGGAAATAAGAATAGAAACAGATAAAAGAGAAACGAACCAAACATGGCTTTTACAATAAAAATAGGAACACCGTTTACAATTTACATTCACATCTTCTACTAATACTACCACATATACTTAACAATGATGTTGCCAACTTCCTGTTGTTATTTACTCAGTGAATGTTGTTCTACATCATTAATTTAACGATTTTAATATTTAAAATAATGTTATAATATAACTTCAAATTAGTTTATTTCTTAGCACTGCATCCGTTTGGGTTACGCTAATTACACTTATTTGTTAGTAATGCGAAAGGATGAATTTAGAGAACGTGTACCCACATTTGCGTGAAATAAGAGTGTAAAATTATTTAGGGAAAACTACCCTCATTTCAGTATATTGAATGATTGATACCTTAAACATGTGTGGTCAAAGAGGTGGCCCGTGAGCCAAATGCAGCTCGCACTCACTGAAGATGGGGCTCTCGCAGTATTTTGGAGGAAAATTAAAGGGAAATATTGGGTTGCAGATGTGAAATAAATAACGACTCAAATAAAAATATGTAGTCAAAAAGGTTATAGTCACATTTTAACATGTAATTATTTAATTAGTAAAAAATACGTTTTAAATATATATTTATAGCACTAAGCTGTTTTTCAAAGTATAAATGCGTACGTATTTCATAATACATTTGATCTTGATCCTCTGGCCGATGGGTGGGCGTGTTCAATTGCAGAATGGGTGTAGACTGATCATACATTATTAACTCAATGTTGTCAAAATCAATATACTAGTAATTATATTGACTATGATATAATCTTTTCAAACAATTATTGTTCATCTTTTCCCTTGGGAGTTCCTATATATTTTTTCCATCCTCCTTTATGTCAATTTGGTTTCCTCTTTTATAAAATATGTTGCGCGTTCCAGCTTCCTTACTGACTCCTCATACAATTGTATTAATTTAGTAATATTAGGTGAGCAATATATCTTGATTAACAAGGCTGAGAGTAAACACTCTCCCTCCGTAGCTTAGTCTATCTAACGTGTAATTTTTGATAAAGATGTGTTCAAGTATTACGTAAGCACATTTTTGGGGACTTTTGACACCCTCTTTCCTTTGTAGGTAAAAATAATCAAAATTCTCACCCCCTTTCTCTTTCCACTCTACTTACGTTATATGTGAAGATATTTTTGTTTAATTGTTACAGGAAACTATCATTATTTATGTGATTTATAAATGTTTGGTACTTATTAACGTAGAGGTGTAAATTAACGTTACATCCATTACTGTTTCCTGCCTGTGGCTTAGGTCAATTTTTTATTCAAGCCATATATTTTCCATTACCGGCTTTATAAGTCTGCCATAGCTCCATATGTCTTATAATCTAACTTAAGAATAGGAAAAGCACAATATCCGGTCCCCGGCCATTAATTTATCACTATGAAAGTGTAAACTCACATTTTACCAGTGATTAATTTTCGGTCATGCTTGAAATCGAACCCGGGATACTTGGCTCAGTATACAGACATGCTATATACAGAGCTAATGTGTTGAAAGGTGTAAATTAATGTTGCGAAATTATTAACCATACATATTGTTGTAAACTGAAATTAAACAGTTATTATTAAAATGTTAGAAAATTTAATATTTTAATCAACATTTAATTTACGTATTAAAAATAGTATTATTAGCGAATATTTGAACTATTATAGTTATAAAAATAGTATAAATAACTTTTAAACCGATAACCAATGTCCTTGAATCCATGTTTCGACACTTTTAACTACACCTCTAAAATGACTAAATTCATCAACCCTTCTTCATTAGAATAATAATTTATCATATATGCATGCAAACGGGACAGGTAGTAGGATGCGGTGATAAAAAAAAATGCAAATGCAGAATAGTTATGAAATATGGTTTATTAGTAGTTAATATATAGTATAAATTATGCAATAAATTAAAGAACTTTTGTTGTATTTCATGTAAACAGAACAATGGATTTTAAATTAATGTAATACAACTTTTATCATAAAATACAGTTGTATGTAAAATAGAAAGTCACTGTTTAAATAATGAGTGTTATAATTTTGTTTCTCCGCTTTGTTGTCTGTTATGTGGTGAGGTCACACCAGGATATTAATAACCTGGCATCAATTAGTACGTTTTATGGATATGTCAGATAAAATGGAATGTCGAATAACTGGAGGTTGGATAGTCAGTATTGTGTTGTGTCTTGTTGTTTTGTGCAGGGTTTTAAATAGTGTCAAGAATGAATTTTGACGTAGAACTCTTTATTTCGTCGGTTGAGAATCAAAAGTGAGAATTATCGTTAATCATTTTTTTACAGGTACTTAGCCTGCAATTAAAGATTTTAATAAGGAAGAGAAAATTGACTTTCAAATGGGAGTATTTCAATTGATCAAAGGTATTAAAAACATAATACCAAATCCATCTTTTTCGTCTTATTCCCTGACTAACATTTCATTAGATTCGTTCATGCATAGCTCCACAGCTTATCAACAGACACCTCCACCTCTACCCCAATCTCCCATTCAGCAGTTTCCTCGGACCGAGTCATTCACTTCATTCCTTCCTCAAAAATCCCAACAACCCCTTGAACCTTTGTCCACAGTGGCTCAACGCTACCAGTATCTGTCCTCTCCCTCCTCATCTGGGTCCACGCCAACGAAATCTCAAATTATAGAAGTAGATTTTACATAACTCGGTTTGCTTTTATTAAATGCATTACGTTTCATTTTCCGTATTTATATTATGTACATATTTTTGAAGTATTTTAGATTAACTAGATTAAAACCTTAAACAGAATACCATAACAGTATGAAAGTTTTCAATAAACTAGTTCTTCCAAGGTAAACTTAATACATAGGGGTCTATTAAATAATGAATATTTAGCTAATGTTTATGAAATGACAAAATGTATACAAGAAACACAATATATTTGGAAGAATAACAAATGCAGTACCTATTTTCTTTTCATCTTATTACCTGATAGCTGCCACAATCATTTATTTAGGTTGGGTTCAGTTCCTTATTTTTGTGATCTGATGCTGAAGGAGTGGCTGTAATTTATTATTTAATTCTTTTAAAGATGAAATTGAAATTCGGAAATTTTTTAAAAAAAACTATTTTTCATCACTATTTAGTTCCTCATAAAGAGTAGCAAAGACACCATACTCATCACGCTTTTGAAGCAATGGGGGTATCCATTGTCCTGTTTTGTCCTTTTTATTACCAGCGGCGGCTCGTGTAAAGGCACAGCGGAACTGCAGCACCCCCTATTTCCACTTTATATTATCGATAGAATTAACTATAATGAGTCATTTTTTCTTTAACTCTTTCTTTATTTTGGTATTACAATATATATTCCTTAAGCTTAATGTTTGTACTTCAGTAGCCATCCACCAAATTATGAAAAAGATCCAAAAATGTATGTATGGAACTGTGCGCTTCACAGTTCCAGTGACGTGTTGTTTGACTGTTGTGCGCATGTGAACATTGTAGGGGGGGGGGGTAAGGAGAAAGGTGGGACTGCCAGGTAGAAAGATCACTGTTGCTCTTGCAGTGCCGGCTCTGGCGTGATGGTGGAAGGAAGTGGTTTTTTTTTATTCAACGTGTGTTGTGCTTAAAAACCATGTACCATATTATTGAATGTGATAAAGGGTAGAAGAGTGTATAGTAAGATTATTATTCTGCTTCCAGTTATTCTATTTGATTCATTTTTTTCGGTCATTTTGTTTAACAGAAAGATTAAATGCGCTTGCAGTATTTTCAATGGAGAAAAATTTCCTCAATTGTCATCCAGAGATCAAAGAAAAAATTATTGAACTTTTTGAGTAAATTAAAACAAGAAGAATAGATTTCATTTTTAAATAAATAGATAAAGGTTGAATTGTAAAAATTTAAGTTAAAGTAAGTAAAAAATGTTTGGCAAATTCCTGAATAAATATTCTTTTTACACAGGTTTTTTTTTTTACTTTGACACAATTTTAAAACAAAGGCTAAAGATTTTCTTGAGCAGCAACCCTACTAATTTTAGCTACGAGCCGTCACTGTTTATTACGTCTCCTACGAAAGTACCACATGGCAATAAGAATACCGCGATCCATGTTCGAAATCAGACTGAGAGCTCTCTCAGAGCTTGGGAAGAAAACATATTAAAACCAGACCTGATGAAAACCTGATGCTACTTTTCTCTCCAGATTTTAAACCAGTATGGCGAAACCTGATGTTGTAAAAGGGCTGTGGCAGGCTTTATTTTATTTATGAATCTAAATCTAAAAAATACTTTTAAAGCAACTCTATGAAATTGCAATATTTATTTTTCAAAATAACCTCCTTGCACCGGTGTCTCTTGTACAAAGGTGACGGTTTCATCTTGTGTGGTTTGATGGGGATGGAGTGAATTGAGTTTCAAGTTCCACTGGAGTAAATTGGGTGGTTTTATTCATGATTTCCCCATGTTCCTCCACGAAAAAGCTGGTGCATTTCAAATGCGTTTAAATTTCCTAACCCCTGCCCTGATTAGTTATAAGATTTGGAAAACCCGTAACCAAACCATAGTTAAACGAAAAGTGTAGAAAAAAATATCACAAAACATGCTAAATAAAATAACACAAATGCCATCTCTAATCGATATTGTAATTGAATGTTAAGTGTTTGATTATACATATTTATAAATTTTTTAAACTAAATCTATGTTTACGGACAGTTAAGCATTTCAGAAACTAATAGAAAGAAGTTACTAAATGTTGTAATAACTGTAAATACTTGCTATCAATTATTAGTACTATCAGCCCGAATGATTAAAAACCCCAAAATACTGAAAATTCACAAAAAAAATTCCAAAAAATTAAGTGGGGGAAGGGGGGCTTAACACCTTTTAATCTCATAAATAAAATACTATCGGTGTTGATAAAATTGAGACTAAGCAAGCAAATAGATACCTTACCAGATAGCCTATTTATGTCTGAATAGATGTACTTTTAAAATTGAAATCCAAGAAATGTAAGAGCTCTAAATTGTTACAATTTATGTAGAACACCATTTTTGGTGTGGTTGGAAATGGAATTTGGCAGGACTGTAAAAAACCATATCTAATAACAAAAGTTTTAAAATTTTCAAATGAAAATATGGTAGCCAAAATGGATCGGTGGATAGGGGTGTATCTTGAATGTTATCTAGTACTATTGTAGAATATATCTTTGGTTATGGAAGAAAATTAAAACACAGTAAACTTGTAAAAAGAATACCTCAGAATATATAAAAGTTTAAAAGTTTAGAATATCAAATAAGGGGCCAGAAAATGGATAAAATAAAGGGGGCTTCAAAATTTCTGAACAAATAGAGAAAAAATATTTTATATATGGCACACAGTTTTAATTTTGTAGAGACAGACAAATAAACATAAAAAATAATAAACACAGAAAATAAAGATTATCTTAAAGAAGACCCACAGAGTTGTGATTTCATGGATAAATATTGAAGGATAAGCTATCGCCTATAGAGGAGAGACATAAAAATTAAAATAAACAATTTCTGGTGAAATAGCTTGGTAAACCGTGACGTTCTTTGGAAAACTATGATGCTGATTTATTCATAATGTCTCTATAATATTTTATTATTTCATTTATACTCTTTGGTTCACCGTTATGGTAATTTAAACAACAAGTTTCTGTAACAATCTATATTAGTTTCACTTATATTTGTTCTACACGATCATAAGATATTTTTTTCAAAGGATTGACTGCGTTTTTGCACCCAGTTTGTGGTATAGATTTTTTTTTAATTGTCAATTAACTAACTTATTTTATTTGTTTTGATTGCTATAATTGGGTTGGGATTGTTATATTTAAGGATTGTACAAGGAGATACATTAAACATGTGGCTATCCAAATGTTTTTCGTTAAAATTTGATATAACCTGTGCGAAGAACGGCTAGAACTACTAATATCTAATAACTAGTTTTTTTTATAGTTCACTAGGAATATAATTTTCAATGGTTGTTTAAATTTAATATAAATTCCTTAGTATATTTATGAAGAAGTTATTTTGAATACTCTGATTACAAATATTGTTTAATCAATAATAGTAAAAATAACCTTAACGAAAAAAGTAACTAAAACATTAATGTTTATTTAGATTGTGATATTTTCTACATCGTTGCTTGTTACTATAGTGGCTACGTTGGTTTCTAGATAATTTTTGCAGAGAGTGTACATTTTGTGCCCGGATGAAGCTTCGAATACCCGAGATAATTTATAAAAAAATAATATAGAGAGAAAAAGAAATGCAAATGATTTCGTTTATAGACTTGACGCGACCTCTGATTTGCTACCTTCTGCTTCTTTCTCATCTCCTGTTCAGTCGCCGGCAAAGGAAGTCTAGATCAGTGGTGCAAATGTGAAAGTGTGTGTGTGTGTTTGAGCGCGAATATGTGGGATAAAGGCTGCCGGATATCAAAATAAATATTAGAGATAGAGAGAGATAGATGTGAAAGATGAACAGAGAAACTCGACAACACACGAGAAAATGAAGTTATATCAGAGAGCTGGGGATAGAGGGAGTAGGGGGGGGGGGGGAGAAAGAGAAA
>CABFVX010000726.1:162804-174509 GCA_902151425.1 Timema shepardi | reverse complement strand
CCCCCCCCCCCCCCCCCCCCCCCCCAATCCAAACTGACATTGTGGAACACGAGAGTAATTATGCCTTCTGTAAGTATGTGATTAATATCAATTTGTAGTGACAGTTAAGGTTTATTTTAATCTTCTATTTACTTTCAAAAAGTGTTTTTTAGAGTTAATTTAATAACTTTCAGGATGAATTAAAGGATATAAATAAAAATATCAGCATATATTTTCTTAGGCTTCTTTTATTAATCTATATTTTCATTGTTATGTGTTTAAACTATATGGATCAGACAAAAAACTAGAGGAATTTGCTTCGATATCAGAACGTGTTGAAGAAAATAATTAATATTTGTATATGGACTGGTCATATCATATAATTATCAACGATCCAACTGCTTGGAATGTATGTGGTTTTATAGAAAGGATAATTCCTTTTCTGTGGTGTGGCTTTAGATGTAAACAACTAGGTTAAGTTAGTGTGTAAGTTTTGTGTTGATATGATATATTTATTTATAAAGTATTACTGGTTAAAATCAAAATTATCCAAAGACTTGCTAATAGTATTATTATAGGAATGTAGTCTTTTTCGCACATTAATTGTATCAGTCTAATAGCGGTTTTTTTTAAAGGAAAAGATTTAAAAAATATAATTGATAAGATATCCGAATTTGTGCCTAACTAGAAATATAATTAGTGTCAGAAAGTTGAAGTAAAAATAGTGTGACCCACCTCGGTGGCATAGTTAGCTAACGCGCTAGTCATGTTGAGCTCGACTGCTGAGGACGGGGAGATCAAGGTTCGAATCTCGGCCGGGTTAACAGGGGGTGGCTTTTTCTAAACGGTTTTCCACTCTACATCTACGCAAATGCGGGTTCACTTCCTCTAATTCAACCTTCCCAATTCCTAATCCATTAGCGTAATATATATATATTACGTGTTACAGAAAAGTCTAGGATAAAACAGGAAGATGTCAACAATTCAAAATGGCTACATTGAATACTCTTCCTAATGGGAAGACATACCAAGAATGTTTTGGTTGTAGAAGACAAAATAAAGAGTTTTATTTACTTTATTTCAAAATATTTTTATAAAAAATATCTTTTGCGTACTTTAGGGTTTTAGCAAACACGGGGGACTTTTAGGGGGAACTATTTCCCAATGGTTTGGTTGGCTTCTCAGTGCAGCATTGGCTTTACTTTGAGAAAATACGTACCAAAAACCAAAACATTTACACAGCTTATCTTTCAAGGAATAACATATATAATATATTGAACATCCCTAGCGCTACAAGAAGGGCAGCATATATAGACGAATGTATTTAGAAGCAAAGAAAACATTGGGATATTTATAAAGAAATAAATAACCGGCCTCAAGGCATAGTGGTCAGAGCTCATACATAGTTACTGACCTAGAGGTCCCTGATTCGATTACCTGCTGATAACAGGCAATTTTTTCTCGATAGGGGAATAATTCTAGTGCTCAGCAGGGCCTATGTTGGGTTAAGATCTTCATTAGTTCCACCCTGTTATATTCACTATCAATATACCCTCATCTCATCGGGACATGGAAAGAGCCCCCACGGAAAGGATGGACAGTAAAATGAGTACATTTGTATACACCCTGGACAAAATGCGATACCAATTGGTGTATCCCAGAAACACCATTAATTTAATTAATAGAAATAATTAGATAAACTTTTAATGCTACAGTTATTTTAATTTTTCTACTTGTAACATTAACAAATTCGAAGGTTACACGTAAGTTTAAAACATACCTGTGAAGAATAGACTTATAATTCATAGACTTCACTTCAAATCGACATCCAACAGGAAAACCACCCAAAAACCTCCCATCTGATATTTGGACCTCAACCTCTTCATCATAGGCAATCTTGTAAATCGCTATCCCAACGCATTTTTTCGCTTGACCATCAATGTTAGTTAAAAAAAACAATAAAATCTAAGAGACTATCATTATTATTATTATTATTATCACCGTGTCTTACTACCCGTTCGGGTTACACGCACTTACGCTAATGTGCAATGGTAGGGTGATTGTGAGATGAAATGGAGGACCTACAGTTTTTCCCCACATTCACAAGTTGTGATTAATACACGTATTGTCAGAGGTGAAGGAAGGGTTTGGTAATCAGATAAATCTGTGCCGGGACCAAGGATTGAGTCCCGGACACCAGCACGGAAGTCTTACACCTTACCCTTGTACCACCATGTCACCGTAAGAGACTATTAAATACACTAAGAACCATATAGGGTTAATCATAACATAATTTTGTTTGCAAATGGATAACGCACTTTAATTAGTGAACTCTGAAAAATTAATGCCATCAGCCACTTTTCAAACGTGCTAAATCGAGGGTAATTTAATCCTTCTAGGAATGTAATCAAATAAATGGCACGATGCACGGCACAGACTTTCTCTCTCCTTTATCTAAAAATAGGAGCTGCACAGTATAACTGAACAACTAAGCATTTTTGGAAAAATAAGCTTCAACGACCCACTTCAGGGGCCGCGTGGTCCAAAGCGCTAATATCGTATTGGACTATACTGCCAAAGATGGGGAGACCAGGGTTCAATCAATGTCGGATGCACTGAGGGTGGTTTTCCTAAATGGTTTTCCACTCTCTCTCTCTCTCTCTCTTTCTCTCTCTACACGCAATTTCGGGTGCATGTCCTCTAAATTAAGCCTTCCTAATCTCTAACTCGTTAGAGTAATTAGTTAATAATTTTATGCATAGGCGTATAACCCGAACGGTTAGTAAGTCGTGGTGCTAAAAGAAAAGCTTCTACGATTTCTGCGATTCAAGCAGTTGCTTACACAAATAATTTTCTTGTTAAGGAAATGGATATGATTTACTACCCATAACTATAAAATTCAAGATTATTAATATATTTAGCATACTATGCATGAATGAACAAAATTTGGAACAGCAAGATAAAGAAAAAAAATATGTTCATGGTTTAACCATTTTCTGAAAAATTAACATTTTGGAGTTGCCCTACTTCTTTAGTTGATACAAATTTTTACTACAACATTTACTACTTGGTGGGTTTAAAGTGGATATGATGTGTAGATCTAATCTCAAGCCACCGAGGAGAACTCGTGGGTTTGGGGGGCCACCCATAAACCAAATAGGGTTACTTTTATTTTACCCTCCTTCACCCATGTGATACCAAGTACACATATAACCTGATCCCTTCCTTATATCCCCACATATAACCTGTGTTATGTAACTTTTCACATCAACAGTGAATGCCATTATTTTATAGGGAATCTTTTGTGACACTGAAAGATTGGACTCAGATTTAATACTACTCAGAATCAATTTTAAATCCTGAATATTATTGATTTCAAAGACTTTTATAGATACATACATTTATACATAATTAATCATGGTGGTACCTTACGGGGTAGGCAAAACACTGTGCATAGAGATTTAAAAAAAACTGTGAACTTCCATTCTCACTAACTTTCTCCACACGTCCTTAACCTTGCATACTTACTTCGCTTCAACATCATCCATGCACCGAGTCATACATATTATATGCTATTTATTTTATTTTATTATTAAAACTCATATGTTTCTCTTTTTCACATATTCGTCTACCACATTTAGCCACGTCTTATATGGCCTACCCATTATTTTTGATTCACACACACTAACTTCATATATTAATTCGTCACTCGATTCACAATAATTTATTATTTTTAAATATGAACAAAAATATTATTTTTTCAACATTATAATACAAATATAAGATCTATATTACGTCATAATGTGATGTACCATTCCTCCATGCAATACTATGACGATATTAGTGATCTCCCCCTCCCACCTTCTCAACAGCATCACGTGGTTTATGATCATGAATGATCCCTTGTCCTCATGACGAGACTGTACCAGTAAACGGTTCCCTCGCTTTATCAAACAGTTTGACCAACCACGCGGACGATAATTTAGTGAAAAAGTGTGATATATTTAAGGGAAAAGTTTAAAACTGAAGGGGAGGGGATGTTTCACTAGTACAGTCCCGTCAAACAAAACCAGCCCTAGCAACAAACCCACGTGATATCACCGAGTCTTGAAATTACTCTTCCCAAAATATTGTAAGCTGAGCGCTCATACCCTTCAATATAAAGCTCAGATATGATTTTGGCAGTTGACAAATCAACCGATCTCAGCACTCCCCCCTTTGGGGGGGGGCGTCAATTTATCACTTCAAAAGGGTGTGAATCACTATTTTGTTCATGATATTTTTTTCGGCCATACCAAGAATATAATCCGGAATTCTTAGATTGTCAATCACACATGCTACTGACTGAACTAAGGAATACTATCACAGCTATCTAAGTTTACCAGATAGTTATTATGACACGCTTTATCAACTAAACATATAATCAAACATGCCATGAACTCATAAAATGTTCAACTAAAGCCCTGAACCCTTTTACAGCAAGACGCTCATCCACTTCACTCACTCCTATCTTACTCACAGGCTTACACTAATGGAGTCGGGAAGAGGAAGGAAGAGTTTAGAGAAAGATTACTCATAGAAAGAGATTGAAAAACAAGCTTAGAAGGAATTATATGGCAGTATGGTCTAACGTGCTACTCTCGCAGTAGACTAGACCACCGATGACGGGGAGATCGAGGTTCGTATCTCGGTCAAGTGTACTGAGATCGGTTTGTCAAAAATAGTTTTCCACTCTCCCTCAGCGCAAATTCGGATACACTTCTACCAAATATAGCCTTCTAATCCCTAAAACCATCAGCGTAATTAGTACATAAACGTATAACCCAAAGGGGTATTAAGACGGGGTGTTAAAAAAAACTTCAGTAATTCATCCGGCCAAGATTTGAGCACCGACCTCTTCGTTCCTGGAAAATCGACTCAGGTGAGATGGACGCCTTCACCCACATGTCCACCGGTGTGGGTGGTTAAGTTTCTCAAACGGTGTCTTACAAAAAAGGTTGAGGGGTGGGTTTTAATATATCTTATTAGTATTCAGAGCTACCCTGTATCAATTAAAAAGCATGAAGTGGTCTATATTAGGTTTTACCGTGAGCGACTGCTACTGACGACATGGTTGTAATCACGACACCAAATTTTTTACCTTGGAATAAGTAATACTTTCTTGTTAATATTTGCTTCATGAAACCTTATATAGGGTAGCTGTGCGTCTGGCCTGCAAAGTTAAAAGTATAGGTTTCGATTCTCGACATGTCTGGAAGGATTTAACATTTATGAAACTAGAGTTTCGCAATATTCGGTGATGAATTATCGGCTGAAAGATGGCGTTTTAGGTATGTTCTAGAGTTATGTTAGTTTTTAAATCGTATGTTGCTATAATAGGTTTGATTATGAAGTTCGTGTTAGGTAATATTGTAATTTAAACTAAAATAAATTTATAAAGAAGTTAAGTGGATAAAAACATAAGTCTCGTCTTAATCTACTTTTCAGGTTACGGAAAGTTTGGGGTTCAAATTCTAGTGGGATGTACTATAGTTATTTTTCCTAATAAAAGGTTTATTGATATCCCACCGCACAAATTAAAATAAATGTATTCTATAGATATACTTTTAACATCTCTGTCCCAGTAGTTTTAATATACGTTTAGCTAGGATGGGTGGTAAGACGTGAATTACCTCCCCCCCCCCCAAAAAAAGGAATTGAAAGATTTCTTAATTAACGTGATGTAATATTTATATCTTAACTAATTTTATATCTAATTCTGTTAAATCAAAAGGTAATCCCATTATAGCCTATTATATTATGTACGGTATATCTTACCATTTGAACAATATTTCAAATGAGTGACCTTATTTTAATGAATAGAGTGTGATATATATATATATATACACGCGTGCAAACACACACACATATATACACAAATGTATAACAAGAGTCATCAATCATAAGAACTTTGTTACTTGTTTATTCTTTGTCCTTTATTTTATTTTTTATGGTGAAAATGTACGGTTTTCAGGGTGATGGCAGACCGTGTATAATACTTGCTTCTGTTTCGTGCGAATAAATCATCTATTCAAGAGTACATCCGTAAAGTGCGCTAATGGATTCAGCCATTCAGTGCTGTCAGCGAAAACTTCACTCACAAAAGAGAGGGCAAGGAAAAAAAAAAGTAGTATTCTATAGCACTTTACTGGCATCGTATCTTTAAAGCTAGTTATACTTCCTATTTGGTCTTATTTTATCTTTGTTTTGTGTTCACGTTCTTCTCCGCATCAAATCCTTTTTTCTGTCAAAATTACAATTTCCAAAATGTATTCGCCCCGCCAAAAGGATTGTTTTGTACGTTTCAATTTTCGTTACCCGAGAATTTGTAATTCCTAAGCGGAACTTGAACAGGAAATTGAAACAGAATGGTTTGAAAAGGGGTTGTGGGGGAGGGCAGCGGGGACACTCGATCGATATAAAACAATCCCGAGTGAAGAATAGAGTGTTTGGAACACCATAATTTTTGTTTTTATTGGATAAAAAAGGACGTACCAGTGGGCACACGGACAAAGGGGTCAGTATACTCGAGCTAGGTTTACCTAACACGGTCGAATCACAGTTGGTAAACTCAAGTATTTAAATATGTTTTTTTTACTAAATAATCTCTCAATCTCTGGCCAAGTAAATAACGGGAATTGTTGACCTGACTCATGGTATCTGGTACCGGGGGATTTTTCTTGAAAGGGTAATAATTACCTAGGACCCCAGGGTTTGGTAAATTAGGCCTAAGTTAGGTTCAGATATCCATTGTCTCCACTCCGTTATATTTGCTATTATAATCATCTCATCTCATCGAGACATGAAAAGATCTTCCACGGAAAAATGTACGAATTATGTAGCCCAGACACACCATTATTATTATTATTACTAACATTAGCCTGTAAAATGAAACTTTTCCTCTTACATGGAAACAATCTGTTGTCATACCTATTTATTAAAAAAAAAGGTGCAAAAACAAATGCTTATAATTATAGAACAATTTCTCTCTAAAACACTTTTCCCCAAAGTAATCGAGAAAATCATAGATGAGCATACTTTCCACAACCTTAAAAATAAACTTACAGATAATCAACATGGCTTTATGAAAATAAATTTACTGTCACTAATTTAGTAGAATTTCTTGGGCATGTTGCCTCTCAAGTCTCTGTCTAAGGTCAGGTTGATGCTATTTATTTTGACCAAAGTAAAGCATTTGATTTATGTCAGCATAGTTTTATTTTCTCTAAGCTTGGTAATTTTGGCTTTTATCACTAATATGTAAATTGGTTCAGCAGTTATTTGCATGAAAGATTAAAGTTGATTCACCCACCCCAAATACATTTTTAGCCCCCTGTGGCATACCACAGGGTTCTAATTTAGATCCTCTTCTCTTTAATGTGTTTATTGATGACATTGGTAAATATTTGAACTCATCTAGTTATTTACTCTTTGCTGATGATATAAAATTATCAAATCAATTGCAAATTAAATTTCTTTACTAAATTATTTAAATGGTATTCTACAATGGTCTTTTGAAAATTGAATGTCTATTAAGAAATCTAAGAACAAATCTAAATATTTTACTAGGAAAACTAATATTTTCTTTTTTACTAATAAATTATGCGATGAAAACATAGTTCGCACCCTTTATATTAATGATCTTGGGGTTCTCCTGGATAAACTTTTTTTCCACTATCATGTTGATAATGTAATTTCCCAATCATTGAAATTACTAAGACCTATTAAATTTATTGCTTCATAATTTAAGAAAGTTTTTATGTTTGTACTACGCCATAGTTAGGTAAAAGTTAGAATATGCTACTGTTGCTTGGAATTTCATTACCTTAACTGACTATCAGGTTGGGAAACGTTCGAAGAAAATTTATTGCTGCATGCTATGAGAAATACTTTAGTAACCGGATTTATTATGATTATGACAGAATTCGAAACCTCTTAGGTCTCCCAATTATCTTCTCGCGTGGACTTTATTGTGATGCCCTTTTTGTTTTTAATATTTTCAACATCAATTTTTTTTTTTGCAAATTTCCCTTGATTATGTAGGCGTTAATATCCCCTCTTGGGCTTCTCGTAATCCAAAATTATTTTTTCTCAATAGTTCTTATAAGGTGAACCCTATAGGTCGTTGTATCCATAGCGCCAATTCTAGATTTATTATTATTATTATTATTATTATTATTAGCACCGCGTCTTACTACCCGTTCGGGTTATACGCACTTACGCTAATGTGTAATGGTAGGGTGATTGTGAGATGAAATGAAGGACCTACAGTTTAACGTGGAATCCGAACCACGGTGGAGGCCTGGCATTCCTCACATTCACAAGATGTCTTATCAGAGGTGAAGGAGGGGTTTGGTAATCAAATAAATCTTTGCCGGGACCGAGGATCGAACCCCGGCCGCCAGCATAGAAGTCTGACACCTGAATTCACTTCTTGTTGGGAGCTAAGCACTGGTATCAGAACATCTGTATGTAGAGAGCTATACATGGTTTACAGCAACTGTTGAAAGGGGCGTCCACACATAGTTAAACACAGACTGCAGCGCTGGACCATCAAATGTCCGACTCGTTTAAATATTTCAGACGTGCTGCGAATGGTGACACAGACATCGGTAATCCGTGTTCTAGAGTTCAAGTTCAGGTGCATACAGTGGCAACAATGACGTCACAATGCTT
The DNA here is from genome assembly GCA_902151425.1 of Timema shepardi. Lineage (NCBI taxonomy): Eukaryota > Metazoa > Arthropoda > Insecta > Phasmatodea > Timematidae > Timema > Timema shepardi. Next base: position 165,815 of record CABFVX010000726.1, on the reverse strand, counting down.
CCATTTGCCGTCGTCGACTCGTAAGCTCATTGCTGGAAATAGCTCATTGCTGGAAAATACTTTTCTGATCACTTCCTATAGCATGTATTTTCTCACTAAGAGATATGAATAGTCTTGTAGATTGACCATAAAATTAATTAATAAACTATGTCTCTTCATTTCTGGTTCAGTTCCTACAGTGGTTTTGTTTTAGACAAGATAAAGTCTTACATTTATAATACTTTACTATTCCATTAAAAAAATAACCTTCCATAATTAACCAAAATTTGGTCAATCACTCTAGGACATTGAATGAATTCACCTTTAACAAGATGTAATAATAATAATAATCATCTTCCAACCTTTGACTGGTTCAATTTAGTAAAATGCCTCCATCTTTCTATATACTTTCACTATTCTTCCTCCCTTAATCGCTTCCATTAATATCCTCTCCCTTGCACACCTTCTGTTAGATGCTCTTTACATTTCTTCCTTGATTTCCATTGTGGTATTTTTCCTACTTACTCATCTCCGTTATTCTCTTTGGTATTCTATTATTTTCCATCCTCATTACATGGCCATACCTTCTCAGTGTTACTTCCTCTATTATCTCGTTTACTCCCTGTTCCCCATTCTTTCAGGATAGTTTCATTCCTAATCCTGTGTCTCCTCGTGGCAGCTAACATGCTCCTCACCAACTTCATTCTCATGTCCTACACTTTCCTTGTCTCTCTCACATTCCATTTCAATGTATTTTATGCATATGTGACTACAGGTACAAAGCAAACAAGAGGTCTAAGATTTAATCCAAGCATTGTTTACTTGTGCTTTTTTTACCAAATGTATTTATTACTTTAATTTTTTTTTTTTACCTTTTTCAACGGTAATTTAGGTACACTTTCAAATCAAATATCCCTCATGCATACATTTTTAAATGTTTTGACCAAACGTTATATTTATATTTTGTCGATGGTGACCTGAATGTCTAGGGGTAAGGTTTCATACTTCTGAGCTGGAGGTCCTGGGTTCAATCCTAGGTCCCAGCACGGATTTATCTGATTGATAAATCCTTCCTTCACCACTGAAAAGGCGTGTATTAATCTCAACTTGTGAATGTGTGGAATGCTTGGCCTTCACCATGGTTCGGATCTCACGTTAAACTGTAGGTCCTTCATTTCATCTCACAATCACCCTACCAGAACACATTTGCGTAATTGCGTATAAAACAAACGGGTAGTAAGACGCTGTGCTGATAATAATAATAATAATAATAATAATAATATTTTGTTTATTTATTTTTCACCGTGTATCTTAAACTGTCCTGGTTGTACTTGCATATACCGTACTAATTACGATAATTTAGTAGGTACGACTAAGTTATAATTTAGAAAAAATGTATCCGCACTCATATAAATGCTGATTGAGAATCCATCCAAGTAGAAAAAATCCCCTCAGTACATTCATCTGTTTAAAACACTAACCCTCATATCATTGGTGAACCAGACAATACGAAACTGATGCCTTTGTTCACACTACCACTTCTAATTAAAAAAAACTACAACCCTATTCGGTTATCACGGGATCAAAGCATCACTCTCGAAATAGACTGAACTGCCAGTGAAGGCATATCTGGGTTCGAAACCCAGTCATGTTTACTGAGGGTGTTTATTCCTAAATGATTTCACACTCTCCCTTCACACAAATATTGGTGCACTCTCCTATAAATTATTCCTTCCTAATTCCTTACTCAATAGTTTATACGAGGATATCCCGTACAGTTAGTAAAATGTGATACACAAAAATAAAAAAATAAAAAATAAACTAAATGTTTATTCGATTGGAAATCTAAAGATGAAACGATTAGTGCACGAAGTCTATATAGTAACCAATTAATTGACGACCACGTCAAACCCACTTAACGAGATATCCGTCCTTTAGCTCTGCAGATACATTTGTCTCTGTAATTACCTCGCAAATGGGAACTCCACTGAGGCTCTTTTCAATCCTTCATCCACATCCCTCCTCTACACTCTTCTAAGTTGGGGAGGGGGGGGGAAGGTGCTCATAACCGTGGGTTACAGACCTCTCACCAGGGGAGCTTGATTTATCCGGGTTGGTGGTAGGTGAGGGGTGAGGTAGGGAGGACCCATTAGGAGAGAAAGGAATTACCGTCCAATAGGAGCTCTTGTCAAATAGGAATCGCCCCACGTAATGGCAGGGCTATTGAGAGAACCATTTAGATAACTGTTGGATGACATACCATGGTCTACAAATGGTTGTTATAGGAAAAGTTGATAAAAAGCGGTTGTATTAGTTATATTTATTTATATAGATACACTCTTGAGTTAGGTTTTTCCTTTTTAGCACCGCGTCTTACTACCCTTTCGGGTTATGCGATTATGTATTAATCACGGTAATCGCTTTAGGGATAAATAATATTATATTTAGAGGAATTATGCCCATATTAAAGTGGAAGAAGAGTGAAAAATCACTTTGAAAAATCGCACCTCAGTACACTTGACCTTGATTCGAACCTTGATCAGTAGTCTACTGTGAGAGTGAAGCCCTAGATCATGTGGCCACCGAAGTGGGTGGGTTCTTATTAGTATCACGGAAAATGGTAATTGTACCTACGAGAAGAATAAAAAAATATTAACAAAGGGTGCTGACTACTTGAAGGGAAATATCCTCTCACTGAAGTACTTGAAGTGAAAATCCTTTTTTAATTCAAATTGAGTCAGAGACGTCTTTTTTTTTAGACAAAAATGATACTTTTCTAATGCACTTCGGTTAAATAAGCTATCTATCATATTTAGATTGATTTAAAAAAAGGGGGCTTTTATGGTGCTCTTATGAGGTTTTTAGATTAAAAAACAATGTCCTGAAAAATAAGTTTAATGCGACTTTCACTTGTGCTCTTCATTTCTTAGAATGGCAGTTCTGAAGCATCAGAACTACTAAAACAATCCTCATTTATCTTGGAATTTTATGTTGTGACCTTATTAAATTCACTTTTTTTTTTTTTTTTTTTT
>CABFVX010000726.1:124350-161515 GCA_902151425.1 Timema shepardi | reverse complement strand
CTCATATTCAGTCAATGCTATCCTATAAAGGGTGTTTCTAAATTCTATGCCCAAATTTAAACCATAGCATGTGAGGTCAGAATGAACCATAAAATCCTGATAAAAATATGTGCTGAAAAACATCTTACACTAGTAAATATATGTTGAAGTTAGACGCAACAACGCCGGGAGTACGCAGCTGTAGGTACGTGCGTGTACAGCAAGTTGCATATCATTAGGCATGCGGAAGTGCCCATCCGCAAGCAATGTTATAGAAGTATTAGCCCACGTCAAATGCAACTGACGGATTCTGTTGTGACTTAAGACGGGGAGAGAGTTTTGAACAACTACTGTGATGTATCCACCTAATGATATGCAACTTGCTGTACACGTACGTACTTACGGTTGCGTACTCCCGGCGTTGTTGTGTATAACTTCAGCTTAAATTTAGTAATACAAGATGAATTTCTCGAAGATCTTAGTTTTATGATGTTCTGCTTCTTTTTGCCCACAAATGCTGTGGTTTAAGTTTGGGCAGAGAGTATAGAAATATCCTGTAAACCGAATGCACAAATATTCACCCAATACCTTATTGAGTGCCATGTCTGTCTTACTGAGCTAAAGGTCCGGGGTTCGATTCCCGGTATGGCTTAAAATGTATCATTGGTAAAATGTGGGTTTACACTTTTATAGTGACAAATTAAAGGCTGGGGACTGGATGTTGTAACTGTCTTATTCTTAAGTTAGATTACAAGGCATACGACAGGCCTAACAGTACACGTAGTGTAAAATATATGGATTTAATACAAAAACAAGTGACCTAGGCCACAGGTTGGAGTAATGAATGTAAAGTAAAACCTTATTGAGTGTATGGATAGTCAAATGGGTAGTTAAAGAGATGGAACAGTTTACTAGTAAAGTTCCATCCAATACCAGCCTGACCTGAGAACAGCCCTAAAACTGCCCTGGGAAGTATACATAATTTTATTTATTTGAGATTATTTTTAGCACACTGTCTCACTACCTGCCCAGGCTATACGCCTATACTAATGGGTTACTTATGAAGAAGGCTTAATTTAGAGGAAATGCACCCGAATTTGCATGTAGGGAGAGGGGAAAACAATTTAGGAAAAAATCCCTGTGCATCCGACCGAGATCGAACACTGATCTCTCCGACGTCAGCATTCTAGTCCAACACTAGATTAGCAAGTTAAACCACGAGAGACCACCGAAGCGGGTTTGAGGTATTTGACATGAGTCCTATAGTTCCAAAACTTGCCTTCTTCACAAAAATCTGTTAAAATGAGTTAGCGATGCCAGCGCTTTCTACGCTTGATTCTAAATATTATACAATGTCTAATTTGTTCAAAAAAATACTATCCTATATAAAACAACGATTTAAAATTTGAGATTTTTCCACCAAATATGTATTCCATAACATTCCTACCCAGTTCATTCAAAAACATCCTATTTGTAATTAAATATTTCCACCAATTTATGTAATCAATTCCAAATTAAATCTTATCCGTAAAAACTTGTTATGACAAAAGCGCATATCTTATTTATATCGCCTTTCTGTTGTATAAAAAGAAGAAATTGGTAGTTATAATATTTAAAAGGTTTCCTAACATGTTTATATTATTTCTGTATGGTATATTGTTGTCAAAAACACTAAAACAGCTGGTTGAAGTTGGCGTAGCAGGTTAACTTTTTCTAAGTTATTTTCCTTGTTTTAGTTAATTAATATTGTGACGACTAATTAATAATAGGTCGTAATATGGAAGATAATTGTAGTTTTGTAACCCCACAAACATCGAAAGAAAGTAAGCGAGTGATAAATGTGGAGGAATGGGCAAAAACAAGATGAAATAAAAAAGGTAAGCGTGTTCTTATTTCACATAATAGACTAGATTAGGTATGCCAGTTACACTCAACTAAGTTATCTTGCCTTTTACTTTCTCGTCAGAAAAATCAAGTATTACCAAAAGTGTCCGACCAGTCAGCCCACGATAGTAGACAATTATACATTTACAACTTTACTGTTGTTAGCGGGTCAACAAAAGATAAACTTACAAAATAAAACGTGTTTATATATTGATGGACTAAAGCTGAGAGGCCCGAAGGGTCCAACAAAATTGCCATTGCTGTGTGGATCATATTTTAAACAACAGGATATTGGATACAGATATTAAAAAGAAAATGTTATTCGCAGACAGATATGGAGGCCAAAATAAGGACACAATATTTGTCGGGATGGTTTCAAAGTGGCTTCTTTCAAATGCTTCAGATCGTGTCAAAAGTGTGGAATTTTGATGTTTCCTATAACTGGGCATTCATTTATGCCACCGAATAGAGGTTTCGCCAACATAGAAAACAAATTCAACCTGAACTTTTACATAGTGTTAATGCCATAAATAGTGTTAAACTGAAAGAATTTGACAAGTTGGCAGGAAATGCCAGCTCTAGCATTTTAAGCAGGTTTAATGAAATCTTCTGTTGACGACACTGAAGAATTAAACGAATTATTTGGACATGCTGCTAACGAAGCAAAGGTATATGAAGAAGATTTTAGAGTGTAAACATTATATCCTAAATAAAACCTTTTAACATTTTTTTTTTCTTAGGCCTAATGTCTTTGTTTACTCAACTTTTAGTTTCCACCTGTCAGGCTAAGAAAATAAATAAAGTTTTAAGTACATTCCATAACTTGCCTTATCCGAGTGAGTTTATTCCAAGACATGCCAAATGCCAAAGTCTATTACAATGACTGCCTTCTCCATATTAATATTTCTTATGACAATTAAATTACTCTTCTCATAATTAAAAATAAACTATCTAGTAGCTCGTTGATTTAAACAGTTTCTTAAAATACTCATAACGTATTTACATTATAAAACACAATCTAAACAGTTTTTGCTTGTTCCTGAACAATATGAAAAAGTGGAGTAGGCAAGTTTTGGAACTATTGGACTCACATACACTCTTTCAACAGCCTAATTGTATCAGCATATGATACTTTCTATTAGTAAGGGATAAAGGGCCTAACAATTTGGCTGGGAAAGACATTAATGCTAGAGTTGAGTTTGTGTTATTTAGTTATTAAGTTATCTCTTAGTATTAAATTGTATCTATTCAACTACATGAATTTCTAAGGGAACTTTAATAGATAAACAAGTTTAGATAAGCTATTTTTTTACTAAAAAAAAGAACGTCATTAAACAAATGAGAATATGTAAAGTAAAATTATAATCTGGACCCCAAGTTGTTACTTTTAGGGACTTGTGACCCATGAAATATTACATTAAAGTAAATCTTCAATCTACACTAATATTATAAAGAGGAAAGATTTGATTTTTTGTTTTTTTGTTTGTAATGGATGAACTCAAAAACTACGGGACCGATTTTAAAAATTCTTTATCCAATATAAAGCTACATTATCAGCTAATAGCATAGGCTATATTTTATTTCGAAAATCTAATTTATTCCTCATAAAAATGATGATTCTTCAATATGTGTGTTGAAAATAATAATGCGGGGAGGGGGGGAGGGGAAGGGTCTAGTAAATGATAAAAATGGATTAAAAATCATTATAAAATGTTATAGCTAGTGTACTTGATATACTTATTAGTCAAGGTAAAGTATTTATCTCTTTTTTATATTTGTGCATTAACACAGACATATAAAAATAAAGAGTATTAATTTATTATTTAACTACAAACTTGAAAAAAAATGCTCACTCCTTCAAGTTATGTTGAAGTGCTCCAACATTCAAACAAATACACATATTTATACATAATTCATTAAAAAAAAGGATTTTGGAGCAGTGCAAAAAAGATTTTTTTTAAATCGTAAGATATTTTTGTAATTTAAATGTCACAGATTTCTCCACACATTGGGATAAAGCTTTAAAGAGAGTAGAAAATTGTAATTGGTTGGTCTCTAATTTGTTTAACAAACTGAAAATATTAACTAAACCTAACTTAAGGAATGAATATTTCAGTCAGCATACACCACTTCACTATTGGGAAAATATTTAACTAACTACAAACAATTATTTTCTGCAGTTAATTTTGTACAAAAGTTTAAGAGTTCATCCTAGATAAATCCGAGTTTTTTTTTAACTATGGAGTTTACAGCAATGTCATTAGTATGCTTCGCGCTCTTTACATGTCCGAACAAACTCTTCTCTTCTAACCACAAAGACTGGAATGAGTGAAACAAGATTATTATTACTATAATGAAAATACCACTCAAATTATAACTGAAACATCAAAAGATTTGATATTAAAGTAAAACAAACCATCAGTATTTTTTTTTCACAAAGTATATATACTTTATTTATTTACGTGCAAGAAATTTTTTATGTATTTAAATGGATTCTAAAAAATAAAAAGAGTTTATTTTAATGTTAACTTTTTAATCTGTCATACTCGCATAAATGGGTGCGCTGACTAAAAGTAAAGTTCATCCAAACTGATGTGCTGATGCCAAAGAGATCATAGTTCGAATCTTAGCCGGGTTCACTAAAGGGAACTTTTGCTATATGTATTTTTACAATCTCTCAAGCAAATGTGTGCATACTTCTTCCTAAATGTATTACGCCTTACACTTTTCTTAAAAGTGTGGTTAAATGTTGCTTTTCATGATGGATTGAAAACACGTGGTCCTGAGACAAATATATATATAGTAGTAATTTTTCATCTCTGTTGTTGTTTTTGTTGCTGTCAAACGCGTGTTTATTGTCAATAAATTTGACTTGTTAAATATATGTTACAAGTAAGGTGCAAAACCTGGATAGTGTTGAACTTAACCGGGAGATGTCAGCATTATCCAAATGCAGTGGATAAAATCAGAAATATAAAATAATTCATCTAATTTACGATCTTATCCGAATAATATCGACACTATACAGCAAGACTTGGATAAGTTTGAATAATATTTGTAAAACTAAGTATGTTTCAATACGGATTTTATTTTGAAACAATATTTCTAAATTGGACAATACATTGGATCGTAGCAGTGCCCTGATATTCAAAATCTAAGTTAACCTAGCCTAACCTAACCAACCTAGCTTCAACCATAGATATTGCCACTGTCCAAGTGCTAGTGGATAGGCCTAATTTTAATATAATCTGGATAAACTTCGAAAAACATTATTCAATCACCTCTCACTCAACATTATCTACGTATTTTGAATAACTATGACTTTATCCAGTTACGGACTTTACCCTTAACAAATACATAATTTTATTTTAGACCCTTTGGTTGTCAATAATGGCTGTCTAACGTATTTATCACTGAGACGTGTTGCAGACATTAAAAATCTCGCATTATATAATTAGTTTCGCCTTTTTAATAACGTTTTAAACAAAATATAAGCTAAAATTATCAACAGGTTTAATGTACTTGACATCCATCACTGTTTCCAGCCTGTATCCTAGGTAAGTATTTTATTCAAGCCATATATTTTCCACTAGCGGCTTTTAGACCATCAATAGAATTCTGACCATTAAAAAAGTTTAAATTTTGAGTTAAGGGTTTAAAATAATTAGCAACGCTCTACACGAACATTGGTTCTCATGAGATCAAAGAACGAGTTTAAAGACCTATATCTACCCTTACTATATAACAGTGGTCAGCAACCTACAGCCCGTGAGCCAGATCCACTCGATCTAACGAATACAGTAATTTTGTTATAGGCTCACAACAGAAAATCTTAAAATATTTGAGAGCGAACTGGGAGCTTTCCTCTATACTTGAGATAGGTTTCGTGAGTTTTTCCCCTCTTTATTTTTTACATTACAAATGGTGGTTGAAGATGTACGAAAGGGAGTATAAGCTTAGATAAAATAGATAAGTAATTCCAGAAAACTATATAAGCCCTGAGACATGGCGGTAACTGATAGTTTCTCGCTGACTGAGGTGGCCACCTTAAAGTAAATTAGTTTTATTTCTAAAAAAATAAAAACAGGTTTGGTCTATCTCGAAAAAATTCTGTCAAAAGGTTTTTTCTTAATTCCTGCATTCCTTTTGTATATTTTTTTATTACTTGAAATATTTGATCACATCCTTAATGAATAATTTGTTTTCTTACTCTTATCCTTTTATAAAAAAATATGTGTTGGATAGAACTCAGGAATTATTTGTCCAAAATAATGGCTTCACGACTTAAAATAAATATATGTATACGTTTACGAATCAGGTGAATGTGTGTAAACAAGTTCAAAGATTTACATCCCCCAAATACTTATAAAAAAATAACTCCAAGGCTGAGTCCGCAATTAAGCAATACTGACTTAGCAGCCGCTGCCGTTCGCGATGATGGTTCTAACATTTGAAGATTTAGGGTGTCATATGGTCAGCATAACAAACTCATATGCTATTAATCTCGGTTTTCTAGCCCGGATCTGCTACCTATTTATTCAAGTAGGGCTACATTTGTCTTCATGAGGCTGAGCTAAACCCCGTTCTAGACCCACTGCTTCACATAAAAAGTCTGGAATCATCAAGGATTGAACCCGAGACCTTTGGATCTGTAGCAAAGAGCTTTTATCACTATACCACACTAATAAATTAATTTGAATTTTTTTTTCTCCATATAATATTTATGTGAGTATTTTTTAGTAATCTTGGAAGTGTTAATATAAAGAGGCGTTAAAAGCACGTAATTAAATTGAGTCAGACGAATGAGTAAATTAAATTTCGAGATTTAATTCATAAGTGATAATCTACGGAAGAAATTAATTACATCAGCTTTAAGAAAGTAAATCCAAGAGTAATTTAATCACCTACGATCATCATCCTTTCTCTCTCTTTCTCTAATCACAATTTAACGGCCCTTTTAGGGTGGGAAGCTCAATGGACCAGCTCGGCTAGCTCCGTGTGTTCACCGAGGCGTGATCGACCGAGCCACCGAATATTCGGTTATCTTACTTCATGCCTGGCTTGGACTATCCTTCCTTTCTCTAAGATGGCGACGTTAATATTTCATGGACCTTGATTGAAATTGGTTTGCCCTCTCTACCTCTTACAGTTCAAAAGCAAAGGGTGAAGGGATGCTCTTTGAAATTCAGTTTAGGATGTAAAGTACAGTCTTACCAACGTAAGAAGAAACTTTATAGAGTAAACTGAAAATAATGATAGAGAAACAAACATTGGAAGAAGATAAAACAAGTATTTTAACTCTGTAAAAAGTTATATCCTCTGTCAAATGGAGGATAGTTTTAGGAAAACATAGTTTTGATTAGTGAGTATATAAAATTAGATTTATTAACTTAGTTAAGTATTAGATAAAGTTAGAAACGAAACCATACAAAGAGCACTTAGAATACGTATCCTAAAATCGCAACAACCAAAAAACCTACTATACTACTATAAAGCCAGATGGCTGACTCACTCACTGACACTAATGTTTACCCACTTCCAAATGAGCTAGACACTTGAAATTTGGAAAACTTATAGCTTCTAGCCTGTAATCGACGGTATGATTTCAAAAAGAAAAAAAAAACTAATTTTTAACCCCCTCCCCCAAAAGAATCAAAATGGAGTAGCAACTTTAAAGTCAGTGCAGACCTTTCTTTGGAGGTCTCTTGTGGCTAAACGGTAAACCTATCAAAAACAAGGCTGTGAACTATACCGACCAATTGGCCACTTCCATTAGTAATAATAGCCCCAACATTTCTGGATATGGTCAGTACAACGGGCCTTCCTGATATTAATCTCATTTTTCCAAACCGGAGCTGCTACTTATTTATTAAAGTGATTTTTAATTTGTCCTCATGAAATTGGGTTTGACCTCGTTCCAGACCCCACTGCTTCACAGATAACTATTGGATGCACCGGGGATCGAACCCGGGACGTCTGGATCTGTAGTAGGAAAGTTTGACCACTATACAATTGAGGTGGTCTTGTTGTGGACACATTTCTTCTAAATTATACCTTCTCCATCCTCGAGTGTAGGTATGTAGCTAATAAGCCTCATGATGGATTAAATAGCAAAGCTAATATATTTTTAATTAAGGTTATAGCCATATCTGTATATAATATTATTTAAATTTTAAAATGATACCTGGACACAGGAATCGAACACGGTACCTTAGGATCAGCACACCAATGCCAGTACCACTGAGCTATCCAGAAATCGTCCGGTACCCAGGGTCATTCTTCACTCATGGATAGCTCAGTGGTTACAGAGAGCATTGGTGTACCAAGCCAAAGGTCCCGGGTTCAATACCCGTGCCCAGGTGTCATTTTTCAATTCAAAGAACTTAATAAGCCTCAGTTAAATATTGAAAGTATTATTCTTATCATCATCGGTGAGCATGCGGACTAAAGGTTACGTCAATATATTCTGGTTTTCTGTTGACATGAATATCAAGGCTCAAATCCTTACGGGGTGTATTGAGGTTTCATTTTTTAAACTGTTCCCATCTTTCTTCTTTGAAAATCCAAGTACATTTTCTCTAGTCCATATTACCCACTCTTACCCTAAAAGCCTAGTTAAAATACATATATAGAAATATTGTCACAGTTTTATTTTAGAGGTTGAAACGTTTGTAAGTAACTCTGGTTGTGATGTCTTTGTTACAATGCTCCATATTTTAAACACGCTGCCAATGTTGTAGTCACAATGTTAATGTTGTTATTGCACGCCTTTACCCATCTATTAATGTTGTATTTACACTGTTAATGATGTTATTACACGTATTTTACAACTTGATGTTATATTCACATTGTTAACATTGTTAGTACACGTCTTTTACCAGCTATTAATGTTGTCTTCACATTGTTAATGATGTTATTACACGTATTTTACAACTTATTGATGTTGTATTCACACTGTTAACATTGTTAGTACACGTCTTTTACCAGCTATTAATGTTGTCTTCACACTGTTAATGATGTTATTACACGTATTTTACTCGCTGTTAATGTTGTATTCACACTGTTAACATTGTTATTACACGTCTTTCCCCAGTTATTAATATTGTCTTCACACTGTTAATGTTGTTATTACACGTCTTTCCCCATTTATTAATATTGTCTTCACACTGTTAATGTTATTACACGTATTTTATTCACTGTTAATGTTGTCATTACACCTATTTTCCCAAAGCTCTTTAGACCTTTCGTAATTTCATTTTCTAAGGTCCACTGTCATGTCTGTGTGTGGATAGAAGAGGGGGAAGGTAGGGGACGTGGGATCCTGGTTTGTGAAAGGGCTAGGCTTTTAGTTCTGAGTGCATTAAATAATTAAAAATGACAGATTGAGTTGAAGGTGATAAGCGGGGCTAGGGGTATGAGGGAAAAGGATTACCCGTAGTCCACTTCACCGCGGACACTCAACCTTTCCCTTTCCATGTACTGTTCATATCGTCATGTATTTATGTCACTGCTTTGTTTTTATATTAGTGTCTAGTTGTCTCTTCATGTTTTTTTTCAAACGAAGCGTTTTGTTGTTGGACTTTTCACTTTATCGTTCACCTTAACCTGTATTAATCCCTTTCGTTTATTTTATCTTTTTTTCCTTCACACAATTTATTTTTTCACCCTTTTTGTTCAGTACCCATAATTTTTTCCTCATAAAACTTACAAACTAGCTTAATCTTAAACACCCCACCCAAAAATAATGTATATTTTATTATCAAGACATCTTAACGTGCACTTTTTAAATAACTGACTACACCAGTGTATGCCTTAGAAACTAATTCAATTTTATAACAAGCATATAATCTAGTCCTTAGGCTGCAATTCATTGCTAATAAAGGAAACAACAAATTTAATACCTGCCTCGGTGGCGTAGTAGGCTAACGCGCTAGCTGTGTTGAGATAGACTGCCAAGTACGGGTAAACCGAGGTTCGAATCTCTATCGGATGAACTGGGCTGATTTATCCTAAATGGTTTTCCGCTCTCTCTTCATGCAAATGTGGGTTCACTTCCTCTAAATTCAAACTTCCCAATTCCTAATCCATTAACGTAATTAGTACATAATCGTATAAGCCAAACTGGTGCTAAATAAAATATAAAATAAAAAAATTCAGAAATAATTTTAGTAAGCTTGCCATTATTCGAACCTGAGATTCTTAAGTCATCAAGCAGACAACTTACCAATTGAGCTAGGGAAGCCGACAGTTTACTAAATGTATATCAGAATGAACCCGAACACAAATAACAAATATAAGTGTCGGAACCATCTGCAACTGAATGAGTGCTTCCCTGAACTTATGGTCGACCTCTTTGACCACGAGTCCGGGGTAAGGGTTTCCCTGGTTGCAGAAGACGCAGCTGTGTGAGGGCAAATGTTCACGTAGGGAAAGAAACCAGAGTGGTATAAAGTTAGAGTGAGAGAAAGCGCCACTGGAGGACAAAAGTTGAATGAAGTTCTTCGGAAAGTATCTTGAAATTAAACTTTCGCTACCCTCCGATAAAACTGCCAAGCGTTACTTGGTTTTTTGGGTTGTGTTCCACAATAGATGAAGTTCTTGTTCCAGCTCGTATCGGATGAGAGGGGTAAGGAGAGTAGTGTGTGTTTTAGAAAGAGATAATTCCTCAGACAGAATCGGTGATGGGGTGAACTTATTAAACATTTTAAGATAACTTCAAATAAACCATACATCTTTATTTAAAGTACTGAGATAATCCAAGAAAGTTAAGTCATAAACGCCTTTTTAATTTAAAGTTTTGATTAAATTTTCCACTTGTATGCTTCGATGGTCATATGTCCTAAGACGTCAGTCAATCTTTAAGTATACTTTCTACCCTATGTTCGTAACATTATACTATGTAAGATACACCCGCGTTCGGTGTTTACTTGATCAGTTTGCTAGGAGGCTTGATTCTACCTTATTAATCCGTAATGTAGGAGATCCGATACCACCTGAAGGATCAAAACGGTTTGATCCTATCTTATGAACCAGGAATGTAGATGGTTCAATTATACCTGATTGCACTGGTAGGTAGGATATACATTCTAACTTATTTCCCTTAAACTTAATGTAGAATAGCTTTTTGTTTTGACCCAGATAATCAGACAGTAAGAAAGTTTATTAGTTATATAACGGGACATTTAAACGCAAGAGTGCAATTTTCAATATTTTATTTAAATACTTGCTGGTGTAACTGGGCAGAGGAACCCTTTTTGTATAGGGAGGTGCAAGTAAAAAAAAGTGTTTTAGAGACTTACCGGTCAACCCCGAACGCACCCCCTTCCCCAATAAATGTTTGAAACTGTGATGTCCCTAAACGCTATTTAGAGAGGTCCCCCTTTCTAATTTTTAAAAGTGGTTTACTTTATAAGACATTTGGTGTAGACATCCCAAGAAATATTTTGAAATTTGGATGCTTCTCGAAGCTATTTAGAGTTGTCTTACATAAGAAAATTTTAAAAAAAGATAGTTGTTTATATAAGTTAATTTTAATTTTCCTCACCTTGAATTTAAAAAAATGAGATTCCTTTAGAAGCTACCATTTAAAGTAGTCCTCTTCTTGAAGCTTTTGAAATTTGGATGCTTCTTGAAGTTATTTAGAATGATCATCACCTGGATATTTTTGAAAATTGGATGCATTTAGAGGAGAATTGTCAATACATGGATTTTTTTAAATGTTATGCAACCAGAATATATTTGGGGTAGCACATTTTTGAAACGTGAATAAAAATAGAAGTAGTTTGCAGTTTGATACAATTATTTCAGATTAATATTAGAGAATATCCTAAGGGGTAAAATACATTTATAGGGAGGGATAATATGTTCCAGGAGGGACAGTGAGCCCCCTTACACCACCACCCAGTTTTTATGTCCCTAATTTGGAGTGGTCCTTCCCACCATTTTTTGGAAACTATACTATTTTATAAAATATTTAGAATAGTCCTCCCTCCAAATTTTTTGAGATTGTAGTGCTTCTAGAAGCTATTTGGACTATTCCTTTTTCTGAGAATTTTTGAAGTTTGAATGACTCTAGAAGCCATTTAGATTGCTCCGTGTTTGAACTTTTGTCCGAAATTTAGATGCCTCTAGAAGATATTTGAAGTGGTCTTATACCAATGCCTTAAGGAGCTATTTGTAGTGGTCTTCAGTTGAGAACTCTCCGAAATACATGTTACTAGAAGCTATATGGAATGGTCCTCAATTATAAATTTTTGAAATTTTGAAGAAGGAACTTAAAAGTCCTTGCCTGATTTTTTCTGACAAATGCATCTAGAAATTCAGATAATATTTGGAAAGGTAATGTAGCTAGACGTCATTTGTGGTTTGATTAAACTTTGTTATTTAATAAGAATATGAAATTAACCACAAGGTAACATAAACAAATCTTAAATTTTGTTTAAATTTTAATAATTGTTTCAATATGTATTGCGAAACGATAAAAGTAGGTTGACTAAACGTAATGCCAAATTATAGATATAATCTAAAATATGTTAAGAGTTTACATTTTTTTGAAAATTAATTTATTGTCTTTATATACACAATATGTGATGTCTTCTCTCTTGGTGCTAATAAAATAATTGGCATGATGCTCCTCACAGACTTTCTCCGCTTTTGTCGTAAAATCGACATTTACTCAAAAATCGTAGCTTAGTGAAGTATTAAATGAAGTTAGAAACGAAACCATACTAAGAGCATTTATAATAAATATCCTAAAATCGCAACAACAAACACATACTATACTACTAGCCAGATGGCTGACTCACTCGCTGACACTAATGTTTACCCACTTACGGATGAGCTAGAAACTTGAAAATTGGCAAACTTATAGCTTCTATCCTGTAACCGACAGTAGATTTCTAAAAAGTAAAGAAAATTACCCCCCCCCCCTTAATTTTTTTAAATGGTGGAGCAAATACTTGAATTAAAAAGTATATATATTTTCTTATAGCTAAAAAATACTCTAATCTCAACTAGTTGGGGAGAAATGATGAAGAGTGGAAAATTTACCCTATGTAAACTACCCCCCTTGCCATTTGGTTTATATTAATAAAAATGTGATTAGGAACAAGCTTTAATCAAAATCGTTTAAGAAAATTTTGAGAAAGTCGATTTTTTTTATTCTACTCCTTCAGTCAACTACTCTTAATGTTAGGGTAAGATATCTAATTCCAAAAACCCCTCGGGTGAGGACGTTATTAAGACACCAGATACCAAGTTCTATCCCACCCAGAAAAATATTTTCGGATCTAGTCCGAGGTACAAACAGTCAGACGGGCAGACAGACAGACGGTATCTCAAAAAAACACTTTTTGTTTCAGGGAGTTATGAAACGTCAATATTTATCAAAATCTCGAGTTCAATTTGGTTTAAAATCACAATACTTTCTCTACAAGGTGTCAATAAATAGAAAAAAGAGTGTCATAGCGCAAATATTTTGTTGCAATAAGGTCATAAAAAATTGAATTTACATAGTAGTAGTTTAGAAAATGAATGATTCATTTTCAACGTTTTTCAATCAGCTATTTTGAATCCACTCTACTAAATTATTACGTTTTGGACTTTTATAAAGAACAATATATTTAAACCTATCGGTATGCCAAATATTATATATCTAGGATGTTTATAAGTTTTCATGCTGACAGACAGATATAAAAACTATATCGATTTAAGATATTCAACATCCAGCTGCACTCTGTATATAATTGATTCTTGTACAATATTAAGATAGCCATAGCAATTAAAATAAATTAATTTAATAAAATTTAAAAACAATTTTTGGAAAGAAACATTAATCACCCAACAAGCGAAAGCAATTCATTTATTGTATAAGAGCAATCTGAGATATGTAAAAATATTACATATATTTTAACAAAAACATATTGGAAAACAGAGCATCACAGTTTAATGAAAAATCACAAATGAAATAGTAAAATAATACCCGAAGCCATCTGACCTAACTAAATTTTCTACCACACAACTATTTTTTTTTCCTAATAGTTAGTGAAATTTTGAAACACAATTATAAAATTAATATTTAAATAATTTATGGCTACTCAAGGATGTTTTTGAACATGATTTCAAATATTTTTACTACACCTAGACAAGTTTTTTTTGTAATAGTTCGGAAATCCTAGTTCCACCCCGTCTTCACCCGTCCCCTTTTTTCTACAAATCCTAATTTCAATTATTGGAATTATATATCAGAATAAAAAATCTTGTTTAAGTTTTGAACATTTCCTTCTCCCACAATACCCCGTCCCCCAAATCACTGACTCTTGTTTTGTAATTTTAAATAGTCAGATTGTTATGGTTATTTAAATTTGTCATTTTCATATTAGTAAATCTTATTAATTTTGTTACCATATTGGAGGTGTTTTAACTATTGGTTTAGGAATTATTTGTTGGGAGAGGGGGACACACACTTTTCCATCAGTTTCCAGTCCTTCATTTAGAAGTTTAATTTTTCTTAAGAGGGTTTAGGGTAGCTCTAGTACTTGCCTGTTAGATTTAAATATTCTACTATAAAAAAAAGTAATTTTTTTAATAAATTTTGGAAATATCAAAATTCCCAATTTAACTAATCTCCACTTATAAATCTCCAATATTTATAAATTATTGGGATATTTGGAGTAATTCAACTACATTCATGGATTTTTTAAATTTTCTATGTATCCTAGAATTATACAGTGGTTTGGGGTGATTGAGCAAAAACATGAAGACTACATTCCATTTTTATAAAGTTAAAATGCACCGAAAGAAATACATAGCGTGTAATTAGGTGGACTGGATATATCTAGTTATATATATGGATAGGGTGTAATGAGGTGGACTGGATAAAACTATCTCAAGATAGGGATAGGGTGTAATGAGGTGGACTGGATATATCTAGCTAAATATATGGATAGGGTGTAATGAGGTGGACTGGATATATCTAGCTAAATATATGGATAGGGTGTAATGAGGTGGACTAGATAAAACTATCTCAAGATAGGGATATGGTGTAATGAGGTGGACTGGATATATCTAGCTAAATATATGGATATGGTGTAATGAGGTGAACTGGATATATCTAGCTAAATATATGGATATGGTGTTAATGAGGTGGACTGGATATATCTAGCTAAATATATGGATATGGTGTAATGAGGTGGACTGGATATATCTAGCTAAATATATGGATAGGATTTAATGAGGTGGACTATATAAAACTATCTCAAGATAGGGATAGGGTGTAATGAGGTTGAGTGTGCGGCACTGAGCTATGGAGTTCCTAATGTCATGGAGCTTGTAAGTATACTATGTATGCGAATAGCCCGTATGGTTAGTGAGAGGAGGGGAGTAAATAATAGTAGTAATTATAATAAAGGCAACGTAATTTCCTGTAATTTTTCCATTGTTTAAGGGTTGGTCCATAAAACATAGTAAAAAATATATAAAACCCACTGACATAGAAAACCAATGGATGTTGCTTCTTACTAATTAACTTTGTTTTGTATAATATGTGTGTGTTATTCACCTCTTTTTATGGAAATGTATATCACGTTCAGACAGTATTATTTTTTTGCCTTTATTATCTATTTTTCGCATCAACCAGTGGTCATAATATGCCCCCTTTAGAGTCTTCCTTGATGAAAATGATATCACACACAGACCCTACAGGTTGGCTAAAATGTGTACAGTTCCAAAATACATATTCAACCGATCCTTACATTATTTAGTTGTTTTTCAAAAATATTATTAAAAATAATAAGCATAAAATAAATAAGCAGGTTGATAATACTAATATTTCCGGGAACAGTAGACTTTTCTCCCTCCAGGCTCTTATCGTTACCACCATCCTTAAATTTCTCCTTGGATTTCAACTTGAAATAACTCCTATAGTTTTTCCTAGAATTTAAATAGTATATTATCCCTTGTTGATCAAATTAGACAAAAAAAGATTAATACATTAGTCAATACCACTACTACCACCACCACCACCACCACCACCACCACTGCTACTAATACTAATGCTACAAATACTACTACTACTACTAATACTAATAATAATAATAATTAAATAGAATGACTATTTTTCATACGGCTTAAGACGCCAGTCTCACGATATATATGAAAAATAAAAAATCTATGACTCAATTGATTAATTAGAATTTTAAATTAAAATTACTCTAAGTAAGATATTAAACAAAAAACCTTTTTATCATCTACCCGATTGAAACGGACAATCAGATCGAAGAACAATGTACTGTCCATATATGTTGTTCGGCTTAGGCTAAAATAATGTTCGTTAAAATTAGTTAGTTCATTTGACAGTTATCACGGAACAAACATTTGGAGGGACAGATAGAAAAACAAGATGCCAGATGGTCAAGTTAAAATAAGACCTCACAATGCATCATACTATTTACAAATATGTCTTGCACTGCATCTTACTACTCGTGCGGTATATCAGCATATAATTACACTAAATGATAGGTATGGTAAAGGAAGAGTCCGGAGAAAAAGTACTTGCATTTTTGTGGAGGGAGAGTAGGACACTATTTAATATAAATCACCTTCAGTACACCCGGCTGAGAAACCTCCTCCGAACTCCTATTCAGCAGCAATCAAGTGCCAACAAGCTTGACGCTTAGTTCAAATATCCACTGATGTGGGTAACTTACAAAATAACTTAACTATACAATAATCTTTAACCGTTGACATGTGAACAAAGGCATTTACGTTGTCTTGTCCCGTTTTTCATTGATATATAGGTTATCGTTAAAATCCTGATCGGATGAACTGAGGGGTTTTTCTTAAGGGATTTTCGCTCTCCTATCACACACACACTTGACTACACTCCCTTTAATTATACCTTCCTCGTCCCTACCTTATTAATGTTAATTAACGTAAAGAGTGAAAGTATAATAAGAGTCGGAGTACAGATAAGACCCATAGGATAAACACAGCAGCCAGTCCGTCAGTGGTCGATTTATCTCCGTGGATGAGGAAGCATTGATTTCCCCGAGGATATTTTCTCGGCCAAGCCTAGAGTCAGGGAACCTTAATCCATTAGGTACATGAACTACTGACTGAACTGTGGTATTGGACCTTTATCACCAACATGTTTACAAAGTAGCCAATAACATAATTCCACTTAAGTCTCATGATCGAATGAACTTCGGTTAAAAAAAACAAATTTTAACATTATGTTCACAAAGATTCTAATTTTTTCCTCTCTATAACTAATTTTTTTTAGAACTTCAATAAATAGGATTTATTTGTTTAATTCTACTACTTAAGTTTATCCAAATCCTATATAAATACAATATATAATCTAGGTGTACATTTCGATTATTCAACCCTAAATAGAAGCACCTAATCACCAAACACCATAAACTACCAAACTACCAAAGGTAGCCAACTGTATAATTTATAATTAAGTTATTAACAATTGCATAAAGTGATTCCTAGAGTGAAAAATTGTATAATTATTTAAAGTCAGATTGGACAATTGGCTATTTTAAGTTCATATTGATGTTATACAGATTGGACAAATGGCTATCTTAAGTTGATATTGATGTTGTACAGATTGGACAATTGGCTATTTTAAATTTACATTGATGTTACACAGAGTGGACAATTGACTACTAGATCATATATATGTTGAATAGCATGGGCAATTGATTACTTAAAATAAGATACATGCTGGGCAGAATAGACAATTGAATACTTTATTTTCAGATAGATGTTGGATAGAATGGAAAATTATCTACTGTAATGTCGGATAGATGTTGCACAGCGCGGACAACTGATTACTTTAAGTCAGGTTCCTGATAAGTTGATTGGAAAATTATCTACTTTCAAGTAATTTATTTGACGCATAGGATGGACAGCTGGTTACCTACAAGTTATATATTGTAGGTGGTAAAAAAACTGCCTACACACTTAGTTATATACCCTAAACTGTAAAAAGTGTATGATCAAAAATGTGTTTAATTTTAATCCCAAACGCTGCTAGAAGCACAACTGATAACTCTTTCACCAAGCATATAGTGCAACGATTGGTAAAGTGGCTTACTTCATATCGGGAACCTGACAGAGTAGGCGCATGAATATCCACCTTCTAAATAGATAAACATATTATAACCAGCATAATACCTGTTTAAAAATCAACATATTCATTTCTGATCATTTAATGTTTACTATTGTCATTTTTTGGACAATTATTGCAAATTGGAATAATTTTTAGTTACACTATAAATATGGGCGCTGCATTTCAATTAAAGACTCTATAGTATATCAAATATTTACTCTTATGAAAGTGTGAAATTGTTCCTCAATTGAAGATTTAACCATAAACAACATTTTTTGTATATACTTTTTTGTTTTTTAGTGAATGATCCTTTTTTAAAAAAACATTTTGGGATTCCTCTTAAGAATTGTTTGCCAATACGTATTTTTGCACCTTTTTTGGTTAGTAGCTTCCTGCCTGAAAAATTTCAGCTACCTAGATCCTTAAAATTTTGAAATTTTTTTCCAGCTGGACAGTCAATTGTCCACTCTGTGTAACATCAATATGAACTTAAAATAGCCAATTGTCCAATCTGACTTTAAATAACTATACAATTGTTTACTCTAGGAATCGCTTTATGAAATTGTTAATTACTTAATTATAAATTATACAGTTGGCTACTATTATAGTGGAGATGAAATTTAATTTAGTAAAATTACTATCCTCTTTTCTGGTAGAATGGTCTAAGGCGTTACTCTCGCAATATACTGGACTGCCAATGACGGGGAGATAATTGTTCCAACACCTTGTCGGATATATTAAAGGTGTTTTTTTTTCCTTAAACTCGTTTACTCATTTTCCTCCAAGTAACTGTGGGTAAACTTACTCAAAAATATACCTCTCTTCTACCATAGTTAATATATATCCGTATAGTTCAAACTGTTGGTGAGACGCGCCTAAGAAAAATGGATGATTTTTACAAGCCACACACGATGTAGTTCTCTTTATCACCAAATTCATATTTTTCCTCTCTTGTTAAAAATATATCTTCTGACATTTTTGGAAGAGCAAAGAAGGCAAATCCCCTTTAATATATATTATACAATTTTCCCCCTCTTTATTAAGTAGCTAACTTTAAGTTATCTGATTACCCACTGCACCATCTTCCAGACTAGAAAGTAGCCAGTTGTCCACCCTTTTAAACAAACACCCGACTTGAAATTAGCTCATCTTCCACCCTTTGCAACAGGCACATGACATGGAGCTGGTCAATATTACGCTCTTTGCAAGAGGCCCCTGACATGGGGGTAGCCCATCTTTCACCCTCTGCAATCGACACCTGACGAAAATATATTCAATTTTACACCCTTTTCAACAGGCATCTGACGTGTAGGCAGCCGATTCTTAGCCCTCCGTAAAATGCACCTGAAATTAGGGTAGCTGATTTTTTCCTCTTTGAATCAAGCATCTGACGTGAAGGTAGTCATTGTGTCGCCCTCAGCATCAAGTACTGGATTGGATAAAGCCATTAGTCCACCCTCTTCATCTAAAATAGAAGGTAGCCAATTGTCCGACCCTTGTACATTTTATAACTTAAATTAAATAGGTTGTTATCTTTAGTTAAATAGGGTTGTAATTTTCCCATATTCCGTGCAAAGCGTTAGACAAAGAAGCATTGTAAACCAAGTATTGTGCAACCAGTCAAAATTCTTAATGACAACAAATTATAGCTATTTAACTGTCGATATGGTTTAATTAAGTGCCAATGTTGGCTATCAACAAATTTAGCCAGACAATTTAAATAAATTGAGTTAAAGGGGAGAATTTTAAGTGACGGCACCATCAAGCGTCTTGGAATAAACGAAAACAATTAAATGGAGGAAGTCTTCTTCTGAATACAATTTTTTTTTTATCAAATCCTTGTCCTGCAAATCATGATCAGGTATCATAGACACTCTACTAGGGTTATAGGAACAATCGTGGATACAATATCTCGACTCAAATGCCTCCTTACTCCCTCTCTCACTCTTACACCTCACAAACAGGTTCAGTTTCCACTCCCGCGTGTAATCTTATCGCCGCCTCGTTCTCTTTCCCGACCTCTGAAGGGGGTTCACTTCTCTCTAAAGCCTGCCACCCCTTTTAGCCCCCCTTTTGCTTCAAAGTTCTCCAGTCTCACTCACTTTATATCATCCCAGGGGGACATCGATAGTCTCTTGCCTCCATACGCAGTCTACACGGATCGTGACGTCACCGCCACCGGAAAAATAGACAGACCTCTGGGACAGGATTAAAGTCATCTTGCAGCGGGTAGAGACAAAGAACCGCTCTGAAATCATCCCTGGAACGTCTTGTTATGTTAAATTTTCATTCTATCTATCTGATCGCTGCGTTTTAATACCTGTTCAGGCTATAATCATTTATGATTATTACCCTAATGAGGTAGGAATAAGGAAGCACTTTAGAGGAAACCTAACCGCATTTGCGGGAAAGAAGAGTGGGAAACCATTAAGTAAAGACCAGTCTAAGTAGAACTAACTTATATTTGAACCCCGATCTCCCAATAGCAAGTAGGCCAGTCTAGCATGAGAGTGACGCCCTCGAAAATTCGACCACTAAAATGTGGTATTTATTTTTAATATTATTATTAGCACAGCGTCTTACTACCCGTTCAGGTTATACGCACTTACGCTAATGTGTTATGGTAGGGTGATTGTGAGATGAAATGGAGGACCTACAGTTTAACGTGGAATCCGAACCACGGTGGAGGCCTGGCATTATTTTTAATAACATATATACCAGTGCGTCTTACTATCCACTCAGTTTGTACTATTTACTTTTAAGTGTTAAGAAGGAGGAAATCTGAATTTAAAGGAAGTGTACTAGCATTTGCTTTAGAGGAGAGTGGAAATATATTTAGTAAACATCTCAGCACACCTTACCAAGATTCAAATCCTTATCTTCCCGTCATTGGTAGTCCAGTTTATAGAGAAATTGACACCTCAGAACATTTGACCACGAAGTGGGTGGGTGGGTTCATTTCTTTGCATTATAATACAAGGTTTTAAAAATAATCAGTAAGGTTATTATTTAACATATTTATAATCAATACATTTAATAAAACATTTTCCCAAATTGATGGTTGAATGTTCTAACGTGCTAATCTCGCAAAAGACCGGATTTTCTATGACGGTCTAGATCTGGGTTCAAATCTTAGTTGGGTGTACTGAGGATAGTTTTTACTAAATTAATCCCCACTCCTCCTCTACACAAATTTTGGTACATTTTATCTAAAATTCTACCTTCCTCATCTCTATTCCACTATCTTAAATTAATGTATGTGTTTATTCCACATATATATGATACACATTTTTAATTTGACTAATTTAACCGTAGTGATGAGGAAAGGAACTTAAAGAAAATGAACCCGCGTTAGAGTGGAGGGAGTATTATAGTATGAATAGTAATAATAAATATAAAAGGACTGTTTTTGTGGAAAGAGGGACTAGATGATTTAGGGTAACTTCATCCTCTGCAGCTGAACGATTTTATAAATATCGTTAGACATTTATATAACCGTTATATATAGCTACATAGCTATAGTGTCGTGGAACTATAGAAATCTAGTTTATCAATATCTTGAACATGAAAGTTTTTTTGGGTGCATAAAATGCCTAAAGGAAAGTTTTTAGTTTTTTTTATATAAGACTTATTTATTTTTAACATTAATATGTACATTCACATAAACACACACACACACATCAGCATAACGGCAAACACCATCCCCGGAAGGGTCTTGAACGCTAACCACTTCTGTACATTTTAAACATATGATACATAAGTTGGCACCCTACAGGGCTAATTTTTTAACCCATAATTAGGGTAAGAGCGGGAAAGCTCCATTGCACATGTAGTCCTACCTTAGCCTTAAAATTTAGAAATAGCAATAGTGTACCTGTGTAGGTGAGTTGCGGTCTAATCTTGAAATCGTGTACGAGTTGCAGCCCGGATTTTTGAGAGACACGTACGAATACCGGCCCACGCACTATATATATATGAGTTACGTCCACCTAATTAGCAGTGTGCTTTTTATAATACTGTCTTAAATTTCAGATAGAAATCATCATCTTCTCATGTCAATATCCCTCTTAATATACAAACTTCCTCACTTCTTGCCATTCAGTGGTTTTGGCACAAATTTGATGGTTTGTTAGGTTAAGTTAGGTTAGGTCAACAGCCCGGGCTGTAATTTGCACGTGGCTCTAAAATGTTCCATTCAACTGTCTCTTTATAGGTAAACAACTCGTGCGACCGAAACTCACCTGCAGTCTCGTGGACACATAGCCCATCCTCTTGGGGGGGAAAATGGTGGGGAGGGTAAATAGTAGAAAATCTAAAAATAATAATGACATACTCATTCACCTGAAAAAAAAAGGGGATGGAAAAGAGAGGAAAGTAGAAATAATTATAGAAGTGAAACATCAATCGACAAGTAAAGAAACAAAATGAACAATATACAATATGTAGGGACGTAGACGACCCACACTCGCATACATGTCCCAGACACTCCACCTGGAGTCAGCGCGAGTTGTGAGGATCATGAGGGGGTGAGTCACGAGGAAGATGGCCTCAGAAGTACTCTGGAGTGTTCGCTCCTCTTCACCAGGATAATCCATATCCAGCGTGGGGGTAAGAGGGGGTATTTCCACCACACAACGTATCTGAGAAGAAGGTTGTTTTGTCACTAAAAAGGAAAGCGTCTCTTTGTTAAAGGGGGGTGGGGCGATTGCTATCTTGTGATTGCAATTCTCACGCTATAATCCTTTTTGTATAGTACATTGTGATTAACTATTGTTATAATAATACATATTTTGATGATCCCCGACGCTTCCAAAAATTATCTGTGAAGCAGTCGGTCTGTAACGGGATCAAACTCAGCCTCGTGAGGACAAATGAGGAGCTACTTTAACAAATAAGTAGCAGCTCCGGCTTATAAAACTAATATTGACGCTTGGAAGGCTCGTTGTGCTGACCATATGACATATTTTATCTGCAAATGTTGGCACTCTCATTGCTAATGGTGCGTCGGCGGCCCCTTGGTTGGTATAATTCTCTTGCGGGCACACACTTTATTTTAAGATGATGATTGGCCTTGATAATCCTTGGATTATGCATGGTGATTTTTTTTTACAGTTTTGGGTGAGTAATAAGATGTTTTCGGTGATTTTTTGTAGAATCTATTTCTGTGGGCCTGTATGATTGCTGATAATATAATCCATAGTCTAATACAGACTCTGGTAGGTTGAAATCTTCAGTTGGTTATTGGGTTATGTGCTAGTAAATTTGGAAAACCACAGCTAGAAATGCCACGTGTGAAATCCCAAATGCATCTGGCTAAGATTCGAACCTCAGTCTCAGTACCGGATATCACTCCTGTTGTAAGTCTAGTCCCCTAGACCTCATTCCCATTGATTTGGTTATGAAATTTTGTACATTTTCTTAAAACTTAATATATTTATTCTGTTTGCTTAAGATATTTCAAGGAGATAAAGAGTATAAGCTTAATAATACCACTCAAAACTAAATTTGAGAAAAATCGTAGCCAAACAAAAAAGTAGAATACAAGGGATTCAAAACATTTACCACGCTATAAGTTTTACCACCCGTTTTAGCTATTCACATATATGCACAAATGTAAGATAGAATAACTGAGCTAAAATGTACTCGCATTTACTTACAAAGAAAGTGTAAAACTTTTTTCTTTTGCTAATCTCACCACGCTCGCACTATATAAATGTGATCGTAACAAATTTCGACCTTAGGACGTTTTATTTGACCCCGAACGTAAGAAAAATATCTTCCAAATAAATCTCTCTGTACGTGGAGTAGAGCTGTAAAAAAAATGTATAAAATTTAAAATATTTTGGAAGCGTGATTGTTTCGAAGTTTGAGATTAGAGGGCAGCAGGGAAGTTTATCTATAGGTGCATGAGATACCTGCTGTGAGGAAGAGAAGCGCCCTTTAAGGGTGAGAAAATGTATAGGGTGTACTTTGTAATCGGTCAAATATGCAGCAGAAAAATATACATTAAATATCAGAGGGACTAGTAAAGTGGAGGCCATGGAAATGAAGTTTGTGAGGAGCATGTTATTAGCTGTCACGAGGAGAAACAGGATTAGGAACGAAGTTATCCGGAAAATAGTTGGGGTACAGGGTGTACTTGAGATAGTAGAGGAAGCAAGACCTAAATTAAAAGGTTATTTAATGAGAATGGAAAAAATAAAGAATACCAAAGAGAATGATGTAGATGAAGAATTTAGGGGGAAAAAAAACCACACGTGAGGCCAAGAAACAGATGGGAGGAGCAGATAACAAAAAAAGTGAAAGTGAGAGGGAAAAATTCGAAGCAAATAAAGTGGGAAAAGTGGTGGAAGGAAACAGGAAATTGACCCGGTCACAGGCTGGAAACATTTAATGATGATGATTATGATGATGATTACCTAAAGCTACAGTTGAATAAGTTGGATGGATTTTGTTCAAACTTGATATTTAGATGTTACATGGTCAGACCTTAGCGATTTATTTTATTTTTTACCTCAAATAAAGGGTAGTTTTCGTATAACTGATTATTTTTAAATGTTCTCACAAACTATAATTTACTATATTATAACGTATGTACGATTTTGTAGTAAGTACTCTTTATTTTCTTTACTTTGTTTTTTTAGCCCCACGTATTACTATCCCCTCAGATTATAAGTGTATGTACGAATTACAATAATGTTTGTTAAGAATCAGGAATGTTACATTTATAGGAATTGCACCCGTGGAGTGATAGTGTAAAATCATTTTAGGGAAAAACGAAACTCAGTATACCCGACCGAGATTCGAACCTCGCTCTCCCCGTCATCGGCAATCTAGTCTACTGCGAAAGTAGTTCCTTAGACCATGCGGTCACCAAAGTGGTTTTTTTCTACTATAAATAACATAGAGAAACTAATAGGTAAATTATGTTTTTTGTACAGATTGTACTTGTATGTAGTTTTGGAAACTCAAGAAAGGCTGAAGGCTTTTGTTAGAAAATACCGCTTGCCTGTGCCACGATTTGCCAGCAGACGTGATACAGATATTTTACTGGGCTAGGGCGGGGTTGGTAGTAAGGTTTGAGGGGAAGAGAAGGGTGGAGGGGTGCGTGCAAAGGATTCGAAAATAATGTTCACATGTGAGGCGACTACCAAAGTTAGACCAAAAGCTCTACAAACCCCCCCTCCCCCTAACGCTGCTAGAGAAGACGAATAGCAAAAGGAAAAGGGGAAGTACCGTACAACCTCGTCTTAAGGGCCGTTATCAAATGTGTATACTGTTTTTCCAAAAATGTCTATAAGATTTGTGGTACAATCTATAAATAGGAAAAGTACGTTTGGAATAAGGAAGAAATACTATTCTAACAACAATACAAAGCAATAAAAATTAATTTAGTTTTGAGACTAAAAATTATTATTCTTTACACAGCTTTTTAATAAATACTCGACACCTTTGATTAAAGTTTAAATGTACTATAGGAGTTTGTAGTAACAATATTTTAGGAAGCACTTGACTATTTACTAACTCTTAACCACTTTAAAAATATTTTAATAATTTTTTTTAAATTTAATTTAGCACCACGTCTTACTACACGTTCGGGTTATACGCTTAAGTACTAATTATGCTAAATGATTAGCAATTGTTAAGGTTGAATTTAGAGAAAGTGAGCCCACATTTGCGTGGAGAGCCCTTTATGAGAAATCACCGCCAGTTAACCCGTAAGAGATTCGAACCTCTATCTCCCTGTCTTCGGCAGTTTAGCTCTACATGAAACTAGCACTTTAGCCGACTACGCCACTGAGTCGTGTAATATTTTAATATATCATTAGAAATTTTTTATAGGTATTGATAATATATATCAAAAGTGATAGCTGAAGATTACGTGACTTGACGTATGAATACGTGAAGTAGATCTAGTAGTTTTAGAAATGTAGTTACCCTCCCTACCCCCCTTTTTAAAAATTGGACGTTTAGATCTAATTGTACTCTTACGAATAGTACCAAACATACGGTACAAGGCTTTACCGAGTGTTTAAGAGTGATAGAGAATAAGATTGAAAGCACAGACTACCTCGTAACTTTGCCGCAGTAGCTTACCAGCGCTATTGGTTCGTTTTTGTTTTCTTTAGAAATATTCAGGAGAAATCTCTAGAAGAACAAACTAACTCGAAACACGAGTGTAAAGACCTACAGCGTTGGGGACGCTGGTTAAGACGTTATACAGGTCGGGTCTTGTTTGCCAGTCATGGGCAGATCTTGGTTCGAACCCTAAGTCTGTTTATTGAGAGTGACCACTTCGGTTTCCGCGTGGTCAAAGGTGTTTCTTTCACAATATTCTAGAATGACGATGACCGAGAGATCGGATTTCAAATACCAATTAGGTGTGTTAGGGGTATTAGTTGTCATAAATGAATTTCCACTCTACTTCCACGCAAATGCGGGTACACTTCTGATATACTCAAGCTGTATCTTCTCGTGTGTTTATATAATCAGTATGTTTAGAAATGACATTTTAGATACCGTAGATAAATAAATAAAGCAAGCCTTTTTCATTCCTAGCACATTATCGTGATTAGTACATATTAGTACAAACTGAACGGGTAGTAAGAACAGATGCTAAAACAAATGAGTGTGTTTTTTCTTAAACAAATTTTTCTATCTTCCCTCCCGAAAGTTTTGGTAAATTTCAACTAAAACTTCACCTTCCTTATAACTATTGGGTTAATGTAAATAATTGGATATCCTTGATGGGTAGTAATATGTGGTCAAAAAAACCTTGTTTGAGGCAAGATATTTGGAAAACTGAAATAGCCTTTTAAATAAATCAAATTTTTTATTAATTCTTTGGGTTGTTTCTATGCTACTCAAAATCTAGATTAAATATGTATAATGCTTTTAATCTGTGGTTTTTTTAATCCAAATAAATATTTTCTTGAGACACAGAAAAAAAAATAGGAAAAGATCAATAATAGATTAAATTTTATGTTATTTACAAGGTATAATACAATTTTTATTAGACCACTGATCTAAAAGATATAAACTTACTAAATTTACTTTCACGTATTCATACGTCAAATCATGTTATTTGCAGCTGTCACTTTTGATAGATAATATTAATACCTATTAAATAGTACTTGAAATTTTAAATGTTGTCAATTTTGATCAGAAAAAATTTCGTTTTCTATAAAAGATAAATATTGAACACTTAGTTTATGGTGTTTAGCTCATAATATATTAGATTCCAATTGACGGGATGTCTGGGGTTCGGTTCTTGATTGGATACATTGGGGATGGTTTTCCAAAATTATTGATCAATTTGGTTTTCACATCTCCTTTCTAATATTATGCAGACACGATTCTTATAAACTACATTCCTCATATATCCCCTTTAAATTAAGCTCTTATCATAACATCAAACATCAACTAAGATTTTCAAAACTGTCACTTGTATAAATCATCTGCAAAAACAGTAAATTAACAACTTTTATTGTTTAAAAACACAAGCTGAAACCCTTAGGCTTAAAATAGAATTTTATAGTTAACTTGGGATTAAGGGTTTGTCAACATTTAATAACTCACAGTCATAGAAACATGTTCGAATAGTCAAAGAGCTAGCATATTTAATTCTTTCTAATTTCTTATTGTGATAATTTAATTTATTAATTAGCTAGCCTTTTAAACATATGTGTGTACTGTGAATACTACTACTAATCTAGATTTATACAAAAGAAGCATTGAAAAGAGTAACTCAAGGCTTCTCTAAGCTGGTGTTAGTTAGAGAAAATTTTGTCTTTGTCCTTTTGTAAAGGCGTTGTAATAAATTGTCCTCAAAACTACCTTCTAAGAACTCGCCTTCCTAGCAACATAAAATAACACAGTATTAAGAGCTATATATTTATTTTCGCAGTTATTTTTACTTTTAAATCTCTGATAAAACCTAGATGAAATGTGGCTGGGATTAGCTATAATGTAAACTAGATTAAACCAAAAAGAAGATATTCCCAATAAATGTGTATTCATTTTTTTAGACTATTTCAAAACCAACACTCATTCCTTTATTTAGAATTTTATCTAAGGAGGGTTTTTATTTTTGACAAACTATTAATAAAACATGACTTTAAACTATGACTTATCTACTTAACAATGACAAGAATGGAATATTATGCTTAATTTAAAATTTTACTTTGTCAAAACCACTCGGAGAAAGAAAGTATTGTGGTCGTCAAAATAATCTAGTTAGATATTTTGATGTCGGCGATTTAGCACCCCCTGAACCCTAGATCTAAAGCCGTAAATATTTCACTGAAAGGGCTAAAACTTGGTTTTAGGGGGTTTTCATAAGTTTTTCAAAAGGATTTTTGGAATTAGTTATCCAATCCTAAAATTAAGGTTAGGTAGTTTACTTAAGTGTTAAAAGAGAATAAATTTATTTTCTTAAAATCTGCGTTAACGATTTTAATTATATTTCTTATCCAAGCACGGTTTAAAACAAACACAATGGTGCATCTTAATTTCCTACGAAAATCTCTTTGGAGGTGTTTTATATAAGTGGAAATTTCCAATTTTTCAAATTGTTTCTCCACAACTCTTTGAGATAAGATATAATTTATATATAGTACGGTGTCAGACTTCTGTGCTGGCGGCCGGGGTTCAATCCTCGGTCCCGGCACAGATTTATCTGATTACCAAACCCTTCCTTCACCTCTGACAAGACATCTTGTGAATGTGGGGAATGCCAGGCCTCCACCGTGGTTCGGATCCCACGTTAAACTGTAGGTCCTCCATTTCATCTCACAATCACCCTACCATTACACATTATCGTAAGTGCGTATAACCCGAACGGGTAGTAAGACGTGGTGCTAATAATAATAATAATAATAATAATAATAATAATAATATAATTTATAATTACAAAGCTGTAGTAATATTAAGGATATAAAAAAAATTGAGACATATATTTTGTGAAATAAATATTTTATTTTAGAGTTATATAGGTATATATATATATATATATATATATATAAATAGATCTTTAGGAAATGGTGAGCTTAGAATTATCAGAACAAGTAATACTTTTTTGTAACAATGTTTATTTGTCTCATTTATGCTCTTTAGTGAAGTGCGATGCTATTTTCTTTCCCCGTAATGGTTTTATTACAATGTATATTATTTCATTTTCCATATATTACGAGCTCTTGAGTATAGTTTAAATAAAATAGCGAGAACATCTGTGCGGTTCACCGTAATATTAACTAAACAAGCTATTTATTTACCGTCTGCATCAAAATATAATTATGATGAATCGAAGCCTGGTAAAAAATCACCCAATTCACAAGTTTATATTAAAGGACAGATAAAGTACATTTTATTTTTGTGGAAATCTTCAGCTGAGTAATATTTGTATAGAGATAACCAAACCACATTTTTATGGCATCATGAATTCTGTCTACATCAATACATTTACCGACAAACGTAAATTACATACAAATTGCGGTTATACAACTGAAATTTTTAAAAATTGCATATGATAATCCTTAAAGTAAATTATTTTCTTAAAAAATTATTTGCTTAGAATAACATTAAACATTGTTGTGGAAATAACATATTTGGGCACATTCTTAGTGTTTTAAATCTCTTTTTTTTTCACCACGTTTTACTACCTGTTGAGACTGACTATACGTACATGTACTAATTATGCTAATGAGCTAGGAATGGGAAGGTTGAATTTAGAGAAAGTTTATCCACCTTTTGCGGGGAAATAGAGAGTGTGAAAAACGATTTAGGAAAATCCGCCCTCGGTACACCCAACTGGGATTCTAACCCAAATCTCCCTGTCATTGACAGTTCAGTCTTTTTGCCAGAGCGATGCCTTAAACCATGTGGCCACCAAAGAAAGTCTTATTTTAATCAATCATGTGTAAGAATTTTAATTACGTCGGCTTAGATTTTTATTTAGTTTTAATGTATTTTAAAGTGAAAATTGAAAAATGACGCCTGGATACGGGAATTGAACCCATGTCCAGATGTCATTTTTCAATTTTCAGAATATGATATTTAGATGGAGTAATCCTTACTAGAAAGCATTAATAATATATTTGGCTATTTGATTCATTATTCCTAAATGTATATCTATTTTCACGCGACTAGCACGCTGTGCGGACAGAGGTCATAATAATTTAATTAACTCTCGATACATTCATTTTAAACTGATTGTTTTCAACGGACATTGCATTGCGTCGAAGGAAACACATAATAATAATACATTTATCAGATCAAGAAATATTTTTTTGCCTGGCTTTTGTCCAGATATTCCGTACACGTTTTAAAACCATCCTGGTAAGGTGTAATTTTTTTTTTACTTCTTCTAAGAGACTCATAATGGCCGCAATAAACAAGGAGGAAAGAAATGGTCTCTGTCAGTGGGGGAGGAGAGATAGGTAAGAAGATGAGTGGCTTTGCATTTTTGGATCCAAAAGGACGCGGACTTGTAAAGGAGATTAATCGTAATATAGCATAGTGATAATTGCAGGTTTTATTAGTGTCAATTACACCAAAATTGTTACAAACGACCAGAAAAGATGGTACTTGGGACAGCTTTAATTACCTCCAGACCACAGTTACGACAAGTGCGTCTGTCTGATCCAGTAACAGTTTCAACAATTGATAGAAGACATTACAAGATTCCATTCACCTGAGGTGATGTCAACCCAAATTTTAGTCGTGATTCATCCTTTGTCTTCTACCACAATTTTGACTATTCATTCACCTTTCAAAATGTATTGCTCTAAAATGAAAGAATAATATTAATTTCAACTTATACACCAACAGTAGAATTTTCTTTTAGACGCAATATTCCGTTTCAACAATGGACTTTGAAAAAGAATTTTTTTGCCAGAGTAATGACTTCGACAATATGCAATGGCCGTATTTAGTATTTATTATTTTAGTGTCCAATGACCAACCTCATTGAGGAAATGATTATAAATGTATATTTAAGGATTTCAAATTGTTTTATTAAATATTTGCTTGTTCAATAAGTCCACTTAAACAGTAAAGGTATTTTTTTCCCCAACATGAATAAGAGGTCCTGAAAGAATCCCGTGTTTAATTTTATGTTTTACCCTGAGATAATAAATTTTCTTGTTGGGAAATGTAAATGTTGGTTGTGAACCTAAATATTGTATTCAATTTAAATCTGAGCTAGTCCACCATTCATTTATCACTTATTTTATGTATTTTTATGACGTCACTGGACTTAGTTAATAAATATTAATGCTTTTTATATTATATATATATATATATATATATATATCAAATCTCCCCCATTTTCCTAGTAAAATACACATTTCGTTATTATTAAAGTTATATTAAATATCATTTTAATTAAATTTTCACACATGAAAAATCGTTTATGTAGTACTGGAATATTACTCGTAGTTTAAAGTAATCGATTCACTTTATTAAAAGATTTATTTAAAGTTATTATTCAAAGCTTTAACCACTATAACACATAACTTAATTAATAGTTACAATGTTGAATATAGTATGCTTTAGTGCAATATTTCAATTATTATTCTCTTTACTCTATTGATATACATCAGATATATAATAAATTTAATGGATTGTATTATGAACAACAATTTTGTTACTAGAGGGCTTATTAATTACACCAGTTTAATAATTACACCACATTTACTGTTTAGATAGCAATTATTGATAAAGCTATGATTATTTCAATAAAAGGGGAGAAGCGATGTTTGCAGAAAACCCTGTGAATATGAGTTTGTTTTATATAACGTTCCAATTTTATTTGTAAAATGTGCTGTGTTTATGTTTAATAATATATTGAAATAGTGAAAACCACTAAAGTTACTAAAAACACATATATTAATATACGTAAATTGGCATGTTCTAAAATCATCACAATTTACCAATTATATCATTATCAGTATTTTCTATTAAATATGTAATATAGTATGGTCGAATCTAATAGTTACAATTTTTACTATTGTACATAATCTGTCCAGTAGCCTTGATCCCATTAAATAATAAATTTGCCTTTTTAAAGACAAGTGAGCTATTTTATCGTAATAATTGATTCTTAAATTAAATGATTAATCGACTAATTAGCCTAAATAAAATATAGAACTTACACTAAATATGTGAGCATTTTATACTATGTACACCTTCACGAATCGTTACGTTTGAGGAAGAGAGAGACTTAAATTTAACTAAAGTTCATTACGAAATATATAACGCATTTTTGTGTGAATTTTATTTTTAGAATACCTGCAGTATACTCTGACGGGATTTAAACTTTGACCTCCTCATCAAGTTCAATTCAGTCTGATTTAAGAGTGATGCATTAGACCATGTGGCTACCAATGCAGGTTGTAACTTATGAATACATTGATGATCCTTCACAGGGATTGTTTATTGAATATATATTTAAATACCCTAACCCACACAAACGGGTACGCCATCTAAAGGTCAGGCGCTTATATTTTGTATTTATGGTAAGACTAAGGACAGGGTTTGAATCTAGCTTTACTGGAGTGGTTTTTTCCTACATGGATTTTCACTTTCCCTCTACGAAAATGTTAATACATTTCATCTCAAATCTACCTTCTTCATCCCTTCCCCATTTGCGTGGTTAATAACTGAATACCCACTTCAGTGGCCACATGGTCTGAGTTACTCTCGTGTTGGACTAGACTGCCAAAGACGTAGAGATCGTGGTTCGATACCCGTCGGGTGCAATGAGGGTGATTTTTCCACAATATTTTCCAATCTCCATCCACGCAAATGCAGATGCACTTTCTCTAAATCATACCTTCCTAATCCCTAATTAATTAAAGTATTTAGTACATAGGCGTATAACCTGAAAAATTAGCAAGACGCGGTGCTAAAAAAAACTAATTCAGTGACTTCATGTTCTAAGGCATCACTCTCTTAAAGAGTTTAGACTTCCAATGACAAGGAGTCCGAGGTTCAATTCTTGGTTAGATGTACTGAGGGTGGTTTTTCCTATACGCTTTTCCAGTCTCCCTTCATGCTAATACGGGTACACTTTCTTTAAATTCAGCCTCCGTCATCCCTAGCTTATTAGAGTAATTAGTACATATGCTTATAGTTTGAAAATGTAGTAGGACGTGCTGATTTATATATGTGTGTGTGTGTGTATGTAGTATGCGAATAAGTGAAAATAATGGAGAAAAATGCTTTCACACCCATTAAAACATTCGCAAGAAAATATATGTTGCGTCCCCTTGTTTCACAACAGCATAAAAAAACAGATTAATAATAACTTTTAAATTCTGCAGTTATGTTTAAATAATATATGGATGAATTTGTCAAAAACATGTTCAAAAAGTGAATTACAAATTTATCTTGGAGAATTAAAGATCTTTCAATCTACTAACATTTGATTACATCTGGAACAAAATTTTATATTCAACATTTAAGTAAAGAAAGATATGTAATATTTAAAACTTCTGGATTTTAAAAAAAAGGTAAGATTTTGTTTTAAAATACGTTATAATAAGCCGACTCAAACTTTGTGGGAAGTTTCTCTTCTGTGTATTATTAAATACTTTTTTAAATCGTGAAATGACAAAACGCTCTGTCTTGATCAAAGTTATGGAATTCAAAATTAAGAATTTTTTTTTTCCTTCGCCTTTATCGAAAGGTTGACAAAATTTATTATCTTTTCCATTATTTTTTTTTTCCTTTTCCAAGAACGTGACTTTGAGTAATGGTGTTGTTAACTTTTAAATGAAACTTCTTGATGCAATTTATGTCACGAAGTTTGAACAAAATTAAACAAACAAAAGAGTTAAGTTATAAGCTTTTTTTGTATTTTGAGTTTAGACAGACATTTTATTTATACAGTTTGAACTAAACAGATGATCAAAGATTAAGGTTTATTTAATATTAGAATCTTCTAATTAAATTAGATCTACTTACTGTACTTTACAAATACTTTCCTAAGTAACACAATCACCCACTTTGGTGGCCGCGCGGTCTAACTCGCTACTCTCACAGTAGACTTGACTACCGCTGATTATGAGATCGAGGTTCGTATATCGGTCGGGTGTTCTAAAGGTAGTTTTACAAAATAGTTTTACACTCTTCCTCTATGCGAATGCAGGCACACTTCATATCAATATAACCTCTCTAATCTCTAAAACTACTAGCGTAATTAGTATATAAACATATAAGCCGAAAGGGTGATAAGACGCGGTACTAAAAAGGTCTAGCTATCCACTGACAGTGGTGAACCAACTAACAAGGGTTTACCAAAGTTAAAATTTATTTAGTGTAGGACGCCGGATAATGGTCTTACCATACTCATTTGTAGATGGTGAGTATGGTCACTTTTCTTAAGATATGCAGGTGCCTTAAAGAAATCTAGACATAGAAAAAGGAAGCTAGACACATGTGTACGTACTGGAAAATATAACTACTCCAAAGATGTGTTTAACAAGTGCGTTGGTTAAGATTTGTGTATTTTAAAAGTGCGATTTCAGTATCAACCATGAATAAATCTCACATACAATAATACTTCTGTACCTATGACAACAAATCGTTATTAATGACCGTTCACGCTAGTATTATTATTATTAGCACCGCGTCTTACTACCCGTTCGGGTTATACGCACTTACGCTAATGTGTAATAGGGTGATTGTGAGATGAAATGAAGGACCTACAGTTTAACGTGGAATCCGAACCACGGTGGAGACCTGGCATTCCTCACATTCACAAGATGTCTTGTCAGAGGTGAAGGAAGGGTTTGGTAATCAGATAAATCTTTGCTGGGACCGAGGATTGAACTTCACGCTAGTAACAAAACAAGAAATACAAGAAATGCAGAACACAACAAATTAGACAATAGGTACCCTCTTACAAACTAAAATTCAGTGTCTACAAATAGGGTATTCAAATCATCGCATTAAAATAGTTTTTGATAAGAGGATAACATAACTTGCAGCAGTGGTGGAATAGTTTTAGACGTTAGATCTTTTACACTTATTAACGTTGGGAAGAGATACGTGTTCAAATTGGAGTCGGATGCATTGAACATGGTTTCTCATATGTGATTTTATTTTAGTTTTTCTCTTTCTTTCCATGTCAATACCTCTAAGTATATTATAAACTTACCTGTATAATCTTATCCATTAAATTAAGTATTTTCCATTCCTTCCGGTAGCTATTTTTTTAATAAATATATTTTAAATACTTGTCCACAACAAGGACCCGAACTCATAACACTTGGATTAACTCACCCTTACTCTGAATCATCGTCTGAGCTATTAATTTGTTAAATCCGTTAAAAAGTACTTTAGCTCAAATTTCAGTTAAGATTGTGTGTGTGTGTGTGTGTGTGTGATATTATTAATCGAAACAGATTCATTTTCTGGTACGGAAATTGATAAATGAGCTAAGGGCGCCGAGGGACAGCAGTTAAGTGATCAAATCACTTCCCTGCAGGGCCACAAATCCGGTGGAAGGGTAGTTTACTCAAACTACAACTTCATTTCTTTTCGAACAAATAATGTGTATTCACCCCTCCCCCTTTTCATGCAGCTTAATTGGGTTAACACCATGCAAAGAACCATTTCACGGTAGTTGGCGTGCAGAGAAAAGTATAGGGTGATTTAGACAGGCAGAAACTTTTTGAAAGTTATAAGAAAGGCTAAGACTATTTTCATAGGTTTACATGTAAAGTAACGTGATGTGTAGCTGTACCTTTTTATAAATATTATCAACGGAGGCCTACCTAGAAAATACCACTAATAATATGTTGGTACCCCTCTTATTTCCCGTGGGTAGGTTGTAGGGTGGCTTATGTGAGAAGAGAGATGGTTGGAGGGAGCGTTGAAGTAATCTTAGAGAGTTTTTTTTAATCCATACGTCTTACTACCCATTCGGGTTATACGCTTATATACTAATTACGCTAATGGTTTTGAAGATTATTAAGGCTATATTTAGAGGAAGTGTACCCACATTTGCGTAGAGATAGAAAGTGGAAAATTACTAGGGAAAAAACTACCTTCCCTACGCCCAACCAAGATTCGAACGTTGATCTCCCCGTCATCGGTGGTCTGGTCTAACACGAGAATAGCACATTAGACCGTGTGGCCACCAAAGTGGGTTGGAATTTTATTGAGTTTATTGAAAATTATAGTACAAAATGTGATGTAGTAATCTATAGTAATTGGTTAAATCTAAAGAGTAATTAGCCAAAGTCGATCTTTCTACCCAACAGTCCTTCTGTATGCTTGCATCGCTGACCTTGCTTTACCTCGAACTGCAGCAAGAGCGTACTCTTGTACTCCCACGGTATCCCTCCCCCCTCCCCCAGCATCCGTTGAACTAGTTTCAATTCTTATAGTTCGAAAGTGTGTCTTTATTAAAAATGTTTTACTTAGTTCCAAAACACTGATATGCAACTATTTACAAATTGAGCTGATAGTGATAACATCTTTGTTATATTATTACGTATAGTTTTGCGCTTCGTTGTCTGACTCAATACTCTACTAATACTATCTAATTTTACTACCGGAGGGGAGTTGTGAGTATCCTTAAGCTTTTTTAACATTATAATAAATAAGGATAGCAGCTCCCATAAATCTTAGAACAAAATTAATGTTGTTCTTAAATATTTTTATTTACTTAGCACCACGTCTTATTACGTGTTCAGGTAGTACGAATATGTACTAATTACGATGGTAAAATAGTAATGAGTTAAGTTGGAATTTAAGGAAATGTACCCACATTTGCATGGAGGGAGAGTGGAAAACCATTTTGATAAAGTAAACCTGACTGGGATTCGAACCCTAATCTTCCTGTGATCAGCATTCTAGTCTAACACGAGAGTGACGCCTTGGACCATGTTTCGACTGAGGTGGGTTTCTTCTTGAATACTATTCAGAAAATAAGTGATATCTATGTAAAAAATATATTTAACAAGTCTATGTAGAAAGGTAAATTAAATACATTTCTAAACATGGTATAACATTTTATGTGGTTAAATATAAATTTATTAAAAATTATACTCACACAAAAATTATCTCCACACAGTTCGTCCAATTGATCTGAAATTAATATCGCGGTTTGAGCAGTTAGCTGTAAAGCCGATTCACTTAAAACACGTGGAACTATATTTATAAGTAACTAGACCC